>PJEM01006789.1:0-105610 GCA_004023845.1 Helogale parvula | reverse complement strand
GGGGGAAAGAGAGCGGGGATGAGTGAGGGACACAGATCAAGGGAGACTACTGAATACTGGAGACGAACCATGGACTGAAGGGGGGGGGAGGGGGGTGATGGTCATGGTGGGGGGCACTTGGGGGGAGAAGCACTGGGTGTTATACGGAAACTAATTTGACAATAAACTATTTAAAAAAAATAAACATTGTCCTGGAAAAAATAGGATAAACTCCCCCCCCCAAAAAAAAAACCAAAGCACTACTAATGTTTCCTTTTCCTCCCCGCAATTTCTCAGAAAAAATCATACACAGTGCGCCTCCTACAAGCCCATGGAGTTGTTCTTATCAGGCACATGCTTCAGAAAGGCATACTGATTTTAAACTATTTTTTTAATGTTTATTTATTTTTGAGAGAGACAGAGCGTGAGCAGGGGAGGGGCAGACAGAGAGAGGGAGACAGAGAATCTGAAGCAGGCTCCAGGCACCGAGCTGTCAGCACAGAGCCCGATGTAGGGCTCAAACCCACAAACCACGAGATTATGACCTCAGCGGAAGCCGGATGCTTAACCGACTGAGCCATACCAACTTCAAACACACCCAAGTTAAAATACTTTCCAAATCTTACCTTCCTCTACATATCTCTTTCCATAACAGTTAAGGCAGTGTTCAATCATTTCCCTGAAAAATTTAAAAATACTCATTTGAAAAGTTATCACATTTTAATGCATTATATCTTAAACACCTTTGCTAACTAAGATAGAACTTTGAGATCTGAAATACTAAGTGATTTCGGTTGCCATGTAAAATTTTACATTAGCAACTAACTAAAAAATACCGGGACCCATTATGTGCCGGGCCCATGCTAGACATTCTTACATGAATTATGTGAACATATTTATTATTGTAAGAGAGCTCAGATATAATTATTTCTTTACATTTTTTTATGGCAGGAAAAAACAGAGATGATGCACATTGATTCAGTCCCATGACCAAAATTCCTAAGTCCTTCCTGGTCATGTATTTTTTAAATTTCTATACAATATCCAATTATAAAGAGCCTATGCTTTGGGTTTAGTTCCACCCTGGAGAATAACTTTCTTTCTTTAGAGGAAACTTGGAGGCACAGTGATGAAAATACTTACTCTGGCTCCAATGGTCCAAGTTCCTGAAGGCACGTATTCAAAGGAACTTTACCAAAAGACCAAGATTCAGAGTCCACAAGCTGAGTTACGTGATTCAGAAGTTTCATCTCATAATCAAAGTCAAGAATCCTCCAATAACCTACAAATTCCGAATGTAATTTAAGCAAATTAACTGGCTAATGACCAATAAAGAAGCAGCATTCTCTTGCCCAGCACAAAAAAAGAGACACTAATGTCTTAGCTTTCTTTATAAGCAATGCTTCTTTTTATGTTTTTCTTTTAATCGTTATGAATTGTGTCTTGAGAGAAACCAACCAGTTTTTAAACTTTTTTTTTAATGTTTTTGTTTTTGAGAGAGAGAGAGAGAGAACAGGGGAGGGGCAGAGAGAGAGACACACACAGAATCTGAAGCAGGCTCCAGGCTCTGAGCTGTCGGCACAGGGCTCGATGCAGGGCTCAAACTCATGGACTATGAGATCATGACCTGAGCTGAGGTCAGATGGTTAACCGACTGAGCCACCCAGGTGCCCTGAAACCAAGCAGTTTTTAAAAAATACCTTGCGTATGACTAACAGTGATTTTAATCAAGTGCTTTAACAGTCAATTATCTCAGAAGAATCTTGTCGATCTAAATGGAAACGTGGAAGCCTGTGGCTGGAATAGTGATTTCATTAGAACGTCGTACAAATGAGGTGGAGATGGCAGATTTGATATCCACACACTGAACTCTGCCGTGGGGCACCGCCATGGTTTAACTCTCATCTCGGCTATCCTGCAGAGGTCCTTGTGAAGAAGCCAAGGTCACCTGAGTCAACAGACTCAGAGGTACAATGTGGACCAGTGGCAAGATAAAGGCTGGGCATCAAGACACCTTTCCCTATTCTGGTGAAAGATCACGAAATGCCATCTTACAATCGAAGGCTCTACCACCGTCCCTAGAGGAACAAATCAAGTACAAATCCACCATTTCCAGGGAAGAATGTTACTATTGCTATTCTGAAAGAATAAAGGCAACAGTAGAAAAGGGAACGTGTGACGTCAATCTCAGAAAGAATGTTAGGAGTAATCTACGCACCCCTTGACACATACCAAAATGTGATCCATCCCCAGGCAAGAAGTGACTAAGATACAGAGCTGCATCAAACTCCATTGTTTTCTAACCTCAACATGCCTCGTACCCAATCACCATAGTGATTAACAGCAGGCATCCATCATAAAAACTTTATTGTCAATGCTTAGGACCAAATGTGCCTCAAGGAAAGGCCCTGTAAGGAGTGGTTGGAGTCCCTGGTCACAGCTGACCTCCTCGGGTGAAGTCACATGCAGTCTCTACCCCACACCCAAAAATATAAATATCATCATCTTTAAGCCCAAAAGAAAATTAAATAAAGAGTGTGCAATAGGACCAAGATGTCCATAAATCTCTCTCACACGTGATGCCCAATTCCATGCTTATAAATAATTACAGGAAGTCACGTTACCTTCAATCTCACAGGCATTTAGAACTTGTAACTGGGCCATTATTTCTTCCTCACTTGCCTGAATTTGATCAAGCAAATCTTCAGTTGTATACTGAAACAAGGGAAAAAAACCCCAAAAAACATTTTAAGGCCTTTGAAGAATATATTTTTAAGACTTATTAAATTGGGGGGAAGAAATACACAGAAGAGATTAAGGCCGTATTTATACTGTAGCTCAATTTCTTTTTTTAATGATGTAAAATGATTACTACATGAAATCCTAGAAAAAATATAGGGGTCAATCTTCATGGTGTTGGATTTAGCAGTAAGTCTCTTAGATAGGACACCAAAAACTACAATGACAAAAGAAAAACCATAAATTGGACTTCATCAAAATGAAAAACTTCTGTACTTCAAAATAGCATCAACGTAAAAGGACAAATAGTGTATGATTCCACCCGTATGGGATATTTAGAAGTCAAATTCACAGGGATGAAAAGTAGGGTGGTAGCTGCCAGAAGCTGGGAGGCAAAGGATACTGGGGAGTTAGCGTTTTGTGGGTATATAGTCCCGGCCTGGGAACATGAAAGGTTTATACGGATGATGCGTGGCGGTCATGGTTACAGAACAACGTGAATGTACGTAATGGCACAAATCTATACACGTAAAAACGTTTAAAACTGTAAATTTTTTCTTACGTATACATATCACAATTTTTAAAAAAATCAAAAGTGAGGGGCGCCTGGGTGGCTCAGTCAGTTAAACATCCAGCTTCAGCTCAGGTCATGATCTCGTGATTCACGAGTGTGAGCCCCGCATCGGGCTCTGTGCTGACAGCTCAGAGCCTGGAGCCTGCTTCAGATTCTGTGTCTTCCTCTCCCTCTGACCTCCTCACTCCCAATTGCTGGTACTCTGTTTCTCTGTCTCTTGGTCTCTCTCAAAAATAGAAAAATAATAATAAAAATAAATCTTTTTAAATCAAAGTGAAAAAATAACCCACAAAATGGGAGAAAATATAGGCATATTGTATTTCTTTTGTTTATGTATTTGGAGAGAGTGCTTGCGTGTATATCCATGAACCAGGGAGGAGCAGAGGGAGAGAGAGAATCCTAACAGGCTCTGTGCTATCAGCAGGGAACCTGACACAGGGCTCCATCTCACGGAACTGTGAGATCATGACCTGAGCCAAAATCAAGAGTCGGAGGTTTAACGGACTAAGCCACCCGGGTGCTCCTAAGCAAATGATGTTTCTGATAAGGAACTTGTAATTAGATTATATAAAAAAAGTCTTCTACAACTCAATAATAAAAAGACAAATAACCCAATTAAAAATTAGGCAAAGGAGTTCCTGAATAGACATTTATTAATGAAATACAAATAGTCAAGAAGCACATGAAAAGATGGTCAACATCATCAGTCATTAGGGAAATGCACACCAAAACCACAATGAGGAGCGCCTGGGTGGCTCAGTTAAGTTTCCGACTTCAGCTCAGGTCACAATTTCACGGTTCGTGGGTTCGAGGCCCACGTCGGGCTCTGTGCTGACAGCTCAGAGCCTGGAACCTGCTTCAGATTCTATGTCTGTCTCTCTCTCTCAAAATAAATAAATGTTAACAATTTTTTTAAAAAATTTAAAAAACCCCACATGGATACCACTTAAATACCACCACTGTTACCGATATAAAAAAGGCAATAACAGGTGTTGTCACGGATGTGGAGAAATTGGAGCCCCATACATGGGAATATAAAATGGTGCAGCCACTTTGGAAAACAGTCTGACAGTTCCTCAAAAAGTTACAAAGAGTTACATCATGACGCATCAATTCCACTCTTGTGTCTACACCCAAGGTAAAGGAAAACACAGGTCCTCCAGAAACTTGCACATGAATGTTCACAGGAGTGTCATTCATAATAAAACGTGGAAACTACCCAAATGTCCATCCGCTGAAGAACGAATGAACATGTGGTATATCCATAAAATGGAGTATTTTCAGCAATAAAGACAAATAAACTACGAATATATGCGACCACACGAATGAATCTTGAAAATATGCCAAGTCAGAAAAAAAAAAAAAGAAAGAAAGAAAGCCAGTCAGAAACGGTCATATATTCGGGAGCCTGGGTGGCTCAGTCAGTTAAGCGTCCGACTTTGGCTCAGGTCATGATCTCATGGTTCGTGGGTTCGAGCCTCGCATCAGGCTCTGTGCTGACAGCTCAGAGCCTGGAGCTTGTTTCAGATTCTGTGTCTCCCTCTCTCTCTGCCCCTCCCTTGTGCGCACTCTGTCTCTCTCTGTCTCAAAAACAAAAATAAAATAAATATTTAAAAAGAAAAGAAAAGGTCATATATTATATGATTCTATTCATGTGAAATGCCCAAAAGAGGTAAATCAAGAGACTGAAAGATTAGTGACTAATGGGCGAGGGAAGCAGAGAAAGAGAAGTTTAGAAGAGTTAAGGAGTACCGGATTCCCTTGGGGCGATAAAAATATTCTAAACTTCATCATGGTGATGACTGTACAAGTCTGTGAATGTACTAAAACCACTGATTGAGTGAACTGTCGGGTATATAAATTGTATCTCAATAAAGTGGTTACCAAAAAAAAAATAATCAGTCAATAGAGGAAAAAGAGAATGAACATAAACATGGTTTTCAGGATGTCAGCACAGCTATGATGTTGAACTACATTAAGAACTTAAAAATTTTTTTACTTGGCTTGTAAATATTTTTCCTTACTTCCAGGAATTAGTTCTCACAATAGAATAAGAATACTTCTGGGGTGCCTGGATGGCTCAGTCAGTTGAGCGCCAACTTCAGCTCAGGTCATGGACTCATGGTTCATGAGTTCGAGCCCCATGTCGGGCTCTGTGCTGACAGCTTGGAGCCTGGAGCCTGCTTCAGATTCTGTGTCTCCCTCTCTGTTCTTCCCACGCACACACTCTCTCTCTCTCTCTCTCTCTCAAAAATAAATAAAGATTTAAAAAATTAGAATACTTTCCATTTTCATAATGCCTTTTCTGAAGAGCCCCTAATTATAATTTTTAATTAAATAAAAATTAATTTAACTCCTAAAAAACATATTTGATAGTTAGGAGCACGCTTTGTAAATGACACCACGATATCTAGGATTTGCTTTAAAATACTCCAGAAAGGGGCTCCTGGGTGGCTCAGTCAGTTAAGCATCCAATTTTGGCTCAGGTCATGATCTCAGGGTTGTTGAGTTCGAGCCCCATGTCAGGCTCTGTGCTGACAACTCAGAACCTGCATCCTGCTTCAGATTCTGTGTCTGCCTCTGTCTCTTCCCCTCCCCTGCTCTTGCTCTCTGTCTCTCTCTCTCTCTCTCTCAAAAATAAACATTTTTTTAATTAAAAAAAAATTCTCCAGAAAGAGAAGAAAAAAAAAGAAGCATCAGGGGAACAGAAGAAACAAGACTGACAAAACACTGATAAATGTTCAACTTAGTGATGAATATATGGGGGTCTTTCTGCTTTGGGGTATGTCTGAACTACAAATATGAAAAATAAGGATGCCACCATTAAGTACCTCTAATCATAGTTCTAATTTTCAATTAAAAAAAAGTGAACATTGGTCTTACTTTTGAGTGGTTGGAATCCTTCTCTTTTTGACTGTCGGGTCCTTCGTAGGCATTTTCCATCAAAAGCTTCTTTAGCTTCTTTAATTTAGGTCTGCATCTTCTTAATTCCCAATAATTATTAGAAAAACCAAAGATCTAGAAAGTATAAATATATTATAGCCTTTCAGGGGCTATATTCAAAATGAAAATTTCATACAAAATTTCAACCACCTCATTTGCTCTCAATAAGAAGACAAGAGAGCCGTGTTCCGCTTTCTGTCGAGGAATTACCCTCCAGCCGACTCCGCAAAGAGATGGGTATCTTCAGGAAACATCTTTCCAAACCCCAATTAGGAAGACACTGCCAGGGCACCCGGTGCTCAGTCGATTAAGCGTCCGACTTCGATTCAGGTCATGATCTCATGGTTTGTGAGTTTGAGCCCTGCATCAGGCTCCGTGCTGGCAGCTCAGAGCCTGGAGCCTGCTTCAGATTCTCTCCCTCTCTCTCTGCCCTTCACCTAATCATGCTGTCTATCTCTCTCTCTCAAAACTAAATAAACATTAAAAAATGTTTTTAAACCTGCCAACATAGAAGCAATCACTGAGCTCCCTGTCTCCAGCGGGCTCTGGGAACTAGGGTGTGCCCAGAAAAGAATGACTAGGAGGGTGACCATTCTGCAATGGTTTCTGATGGAAACAACAGGAAATGGCTGGAAAACCGAGAACAAGGAAGAGACAAGATCACAGTGTCCAGACAATGAAGGGATGTGAAAGCACAGAGAGCGCTTCCTTGTTCTATGTTGTTCATGGTGTCAAAATGTGGCAGAAAGTTAAGGATGAGATACTTCTTTTCAATGCAAAAACTTCCTACTATTTAGAACTGTAGCTAATTCCTTATTTGACTGGTGAAAATAGTGAGAGGCTTATGACTGAGAAACCCGGCTGACAGTGGCTAAATGATGGGTGATATCTGTGATTCCTCTCTACCTCCGTGACTGCCAGTGTCTAGCCCTTCGTAGGTGCCAAGTGGTCCACATAAAATAAGGAAGAAAGGCTGAATGGATTACACGCGGGGTGCCTTCTGACTCGCAAACAGATCAGGCGATGCTTCTACCTTCAAGCTAGCACAAGGCTTGACTGACAAGACACGGCCCAGACTGGCTGATGACACTGATAAATCTGAAGACTCCAAAAGAGAAGCGTGAGGACCAAACCCAAAAGACTGACTTCATCCATGTCCACAGACTCACAGCCTCCAGGCTCTACCCAAAGCAAGATGTTGGCATGTGCTTTGTGTTGTGGGGAAGGCAGGTTAGTACATTGGCGTACTAGTACATAAATTACTTGGTGACGTGGACAAATTAGGAGATTTTGCCCCAAGATCTAAATGTCCAGGTTGACACGAAAACAAGAAATCAGATGATTTGGCAGTTCTGGCCCTGCTTTCCCGCAAGGCCAAGCTGTGGCCGCCCTCCTCTGTGGATGAGGCTCGTGCTTGTCACTTCGCCGCAGGCTCCACCACCCTCTGTTACCTGCGGAGACTGGGTGTCCGCTGCTATTTATCAACGACAGCCTGCTTCCTGGATGGGGTTCCTCACCTAGCCCCTCAGACATCTGAAGTGCAACCACAGATTCAAACTTTGGTTGGTAGGACTTTGTGAAGCTTTGCCCAGTCTCAGTACGCACAATTCCCATAAGGAGAGCTCAGAGGTAACCCCTGTATTATTACAGCCCTGCAAAACATCTACAGAACAGGTATTCGAGGAGAAAATAGCACTGTTTACAGAAGACTCAACTGCCCATGTTTCTAGTTAATTACAGTTAAAAGACAGATCCCTCCCCCTCCCCTCAAAAAACAAAATGCGAAATTTACCTAAGTTTCCTTTTGTTCCAGCAACATCATGGGTCAGAGATTTCCCAATATTTCCCCTTATTTCTATTCCAATTCTATTTCTAAGGCACTCAAGGGCCTAAAATCATTCTGAGAGAATTAAAGGCTGTGTTTCAGTCACGACATGTGTAACCATCTACCCAGGATGAAGACTTCTATTTAGCATCTGCCACCAGTAGCCTCCGTAATAATTAAGACTTTGTCATATCTGGCTAGACGTAGTAATGAACTAAATGGACTTCAGAGGTGAGACACACACACACTTGCCTCGAAAACCCCAATTTCTTCATTTCTCTGCCTCATAAATATTACTTAAGGTGCTAGTTGTGGTTTGAGGGAGTCTTCTTTCAAAATATATATACAGCCAGACTTAGCTAAAAGTAGGTAAAACGTTTAGAATATGTCACCTATTACACACTTTCTATGTCACCGACAATAGTCAAACCATCTAGGACTTAAAAATCAAATAGGGAAAATAAAGATGACTTCCCAAGACACCAAACAAACAAATGATGCCAAGAAATCTTAAATCTCGTTAGAGAACCTTTCAGGTCCCCTGTGATCATGCATTTCACACCTAAAGATTTTAATTAAAGGCAATGTTACCACATATGTTGTGATTCTCATATAAATTAGAAGACAAATAACTGTACCTCAGTATGAATAATGTTACAGTGTGTTTCTTCCGTCTTCAGCTGGTCAGGAGTTTTACAACCAGGAATGAAAAGCAACATATTGGAAGTGTCTGCTATTTTCAAGTCATATGTTTTGTCTTTACTGCACAGCACAGCCTGCTCGTCTTTATCACCACGAATCACAAGACTGTGGGAAAATGGGAACATAATAGACATGGTTTGTTGAGACACCAAGCGACATCTTCATTATGAACAGTTCCAAAATCCTCTAGGCTTGCAGAAGTTAAAATTAAGTCTTGAGGCTGTGTCTGGCCCCTGTTCTCACCACCCTTCCATAATGCTGGGCTCCACAGAATAATGGCGGAACCAGTTGGGAGACAGAGGGGCACCAGATGGCCTTGGAAAAGTAATCCAACATGCAAGAAAGATCCAAAGGGGCCAAGAGTCCAAATGTTACCACATGGCATCTTCCTGCACACTGCTTGTGAGAGTACAAGACAAAAGTAGCTTCAGCCACAGTGTCCATTTCCTAAACTGTGTTAAAGCAGTACTTCTCAAACCTATGTGTAGGCATCTTAGAGAATCTTGCTAAAAAACTGAATCCCAATTTGCAGGTCTGGGACGGGACCCAGGATTCTGCATTTCTAACAAGCTACCAGATAATCATCATCCCGCTGGTGGTCCTGGTACCACCTAAGAGTGGTTCTTCTTGTTTTGTTCTGAGTTTCCCCTAACAATCCTAGGACACATCCTAGCCTACCCGTCAGCTCTTATTGCAATGATATCGGGACTTTATGAAGAGAGATGGAACACTGAATGAAAAAATATGAAAAAGATATGTTAAAACACTGCAGTAAAGAAGCTCTGACAAAGGCTCACGGGAGGGAAAGAGCAAGAAGAAAGAAGAGGGAAAGGACAGAGGTGAGGAACAAGAGGAAGCACTAAAGAAGGAGACAATGGGGGGCACCTGGGTGGATCAGTCGGTTAAGCCTCCCACTTCGGCTCAGGTCATGATCTTACATGGGTTCGAGCCCCGCATTGGGCAGAGCCTGGAGCCTGCTTCCGATTCTGGTCTCCCCCTCTCTCTGCCCTTCCCCACTCATTCTCTGTCTCTGTCTATCTCAAAAATAAATAAAAAACATTATTAAAATTGTTTTAAAAAAGGAGATGATGAGTGGCTGAGTTGGTTAAGCATCTGGTTCTTCATGACGGCTCAGTTTTTCACGTCAGGATAAACTGCCTGACATTTTCTACTCTTCTCTCAAAATAAACTTTCTTTAAATCTTAAAAAAAAGATGATGGGGTTGACAGGAAGGGAGTCATTTCTAGCAGTTTTGTCTACAAGACATTTAACCCTCCTGTACACTATGCACTTCTTTTAAAGAAATAATAAAAATAAACGGAAGAATGAGTAAGTACTTTTTAAAAGGAAGACTCAGTTCAGGTGAAAAGAATGCATGTTGTTTTTAAGCCTCCTGGCACTAGTAACAATGGTTCCAAGTACCCACTCTTTAACATTTACCTCCACGTTGCACTATCCAAGCTTCAGTATTTTGTTTAAAACGACCCGTCCTTGGCAAAAATGTTTTCAAAACACACATTTCCAGGTCCTTCTGGATTGCCAGCTGGATGAACAGCAACTGAATAAAAAGAAGGTCCCCACACCTGAAGTCCTTCCTCGGCTCTCCAACAGCTCAGTGGGGATTGAAAACCTGCGAGTGAGGCACCCGTTTGGCTCCCTTAAAGATACTTGGTGGCTAGCATCTGAAGACTGGCCAGTTAATTATAATACTACCAGATGAGTAAATATGAAAACTGAAATCCTGAAGAATTCGAATTAAATGAATCTACAAGAGAGCAAACTACCTAATAAAATACAGGTGTTGGAAGAAAGGCGGCGCCGAAAAGAAACAAACCAGAGCCCCTAACTCCTAATTTCCGAGAGCTGGGAGGGCGCACATTTAACAGAATGATTCCCTAGACTTCTCCTTTGACTATGTTTTTGAATCCATGGTTTTGTAGCAAGTGTGTAGAGGATCAAAAATTAGAAACAGCTTCAGATTCCCACTAAATAACCCTCAAGCAAGTCTGCTTCTTGAGGGCCTCCCACAATTACCAACTCTGTAAAACGCTTTTCAACGTATTCCCTACAGTCCTACCGATTGTCTCGAAATGAACATAAGTGGAAGGCAAGGAGAACTCTATAAATATTAGACAGTAGCGCTGGATTGAAAGCCGGGAAGGCGAAGAGCTCAGCGCAGTTGCCGGCATCACTGTTAATGTCTGAAAACGTCACTGAGATTCTCTTCCCTGATTTGCTCCCGCCGACACAGGGCTCCCGGATCACGTGCACCAGCCCCGTAGGCGTCACCGCCGTACAGCTGAGGGTACCGCCAGCAGCGGCGTGGGCTCCTCGGAGAAAGGCAGCGCGCTGGAGTCAGGCCTGCGGGCGGCTGCGGGCGCCCTGCTCACATCCAGACACCGCTCCGGCCCACTTTCCCGGTCCTGCGTTTCCCCGCGGGGCAACGGGCCGGCGGCTCACCTGTGCCCGGCCTCCAGCTGCTGGCACAGCGAGGGCTCCAGCTCCAGCAGGCAGAAGTCGCCGGCGGCGGCGCCGGCCCCGGGGCCGAAGCCCAGGCAGTGCACGGCCGGCAGCAGCTCGGCCGCGTTCAGCTTGGCGATCTGGAGCGTCGCGTCCACCTCTTCGCGGGTCCTCCTCATGGCTGTGCGGCCCCGGGGCTCCCGCCGCGTCCCGGAGGAGGCCCTCGGGGCGGGACTCGAGGGCACGGGCTCGGCGCGCGGCCCGGAGCCGGCGGAATGTACCGGGGGAAGGGAAGGGACTTTCGAAAGCGCGCCAAGGCGACAGGGGGCGTGTTTCCGGGGCGGAGCGTGTCGCCGGCGCGTCCTTCCGAGGGCCCTAAAGCCGTTGCTGCGCGATCCCCGCCGCTCCGCGGAGGGTCACCCCAGGCGGAGCCGGGCTGCGGGAGGGAAGCACGGCCTCCTCGCGGCGGCCTCGGCGGGACCCGGCGCGAGCAGCGCTGCCACCCCGCGGGGCGCCGCGCAGGACCCTCTCCCGCCCCCTCCGCGGCTCCACCGCTGGTTTTCCGCCAGCACGTCCCATTCCCTCGCCATCGAAACAGTCCAGTTTTTCCGCAGGGGCCGGGACTTGTGATTAGCACTCTGCATGCATAATTTTCTATGTCCTTCGTTCCAACCCTCTTAAAGTGGTTGCTTGTTCGCCCCATTTTGTAAACGAGGCAAGCTCCTTGCCCGCGGTGGCCCAGCAGGAGGTAGTAAAGTCGGGTTCCAGCGCTGTCTACCCTGTCGCTAAGCATATGCATCTGGGTTTTAGGCAAACGCTTTGAATCAGGAGCGAGGCCCTGGTAGATAGAACTGGAAAGGGAATCCCACTTCTGTGGGCTTGGGGACCATCATATCTGGGAGACAATGGCTTGGACTAGATCCATCCATTCATTGAGTACCTAGTGTGAGATGGGTGTCAGGAGAGGGGCTGAGACCCGTGTACAGAGAAAAGCAACTTTCCTGGGGTGGAAAGAGCCTGCAGTCTCCAGGGTAGATAGACAAATTCACCACCGCAGGATGTGTAAACTGCTCACTCAGCTTTCTCCAAGGTGTCTTCTAGGCCAAATTTTACAGTGATCTGAATGAATACAAAGTTTCATCGGTATATACAGCCGGCCGTGCATTAATAGCATGTTAGAGCCTGATGTGAACTCTCCCAGGGACCCCGCAGCCTGTCTGGGACTCCTGCAGTCGGTGAGAGCTGAGTGTGCCTGGGAGGAACATTCCACGAGTATGAATGAGACCTTGGGCAAAGTAAAAGAGGTGGGTGGCTGAGTAGATGGGTAGGTGAGTGAGGGGTCGAATTCCTAGGAAATGAGCAGGCATTTTCTTTCAACTTCTGTGTGAAAGTATAGTAAACTAAAGAGTAGGGCATCCCAGGGGGTACTGGTTGGTGCTTCAGTTAGTGGTAGAAAGATTGGTTCCTGTGACTTACTTCTTCACTAATCGTTTTTAATACACGTGAATGTGTAAGGACTATGGTGGAGGAAAATGCTGGGTATGAAGGTGGTTCCTTGATGAGTTGTATGAATTGGAAGAATCAACCATTGCAGGGGCTCGATTAACCAGAAGCTTCTTAGTGTAAGGAGAATGCTTACATCAGACCAGCCTCCCTTGAAGTCTCAGCCCTGCTCTCACTAGTTTTATGACTCGTGTTGTGTTCATTTAATTTCTCACTCCAACTTCCTTATCTGTGAAAGAAAAATAATAATACCTACATTGTAACATGCATGGCAAGCAAGTGATATTTAACAAATGGCAGACTTTTGCTATTGTTGTTTATTGATTAGAACTTATTAACATTATTATTTGTGTGTAAGTCATTAAATAATTTCATTATTGATGAGTAAATGATATCTGATTTTGCTATTCTGGCAGGAAAGTGGACCTCAGTTCCCCCTCTTAAAACAGAATGATAGTTTTTATTAATTCTTTTTTTAATGCAGGTAAGATACATTTTTGTAAAGTAAAAATTTTTTTCTATACATTTTTCTTAACTGTTTGAGGCTTGCTCATTCACCTGATAAAAAAAGAAAAACTCTTGTAACAAGTAAATGAACAGTTAAAGAGAAACTTCAAAAGAGCCAACCATAGTAAAATTAATACTGCATTTGTAGGCACTGTACTTTTATTTAGTTTATTTACTTATTTTGAGAGAGAGAGAGAGCAAGAGCAGGGTTGGTGCAGAGAGATTGGGAGGGAATCCCAAGCAGGCTCCACACTGTCAGCATCGAGCCCAAAGCGGGGATTGAACTCATGACCTAAACTAAAATAAAGAGTTGGATGCTCAACTGACTGAGCCACCCAGGTGCCCCTCTTTTCTTGATTATAGAGTTCATATACTATTTTCA
Source organism: Helogale parvula (assembly GCA_004023845.1). NCBI lineage: Eukaryota > Metazoa > Chordata > Mammalia > Carnivora > Herpestidae > Helogale > Helogale parvula. Next base: position 91,996 of record PJEM01006789.1, on the reverse strand, counting down.
TAATGTGAAATAGGAATTTTATTTAGTAAATCATAGTTCACATAAGAATTACATATGAATACATTTTTTTGTTTTGTTTCCTCTCTTCCTTATTTTTATTATTCTTATTTTAATTTAATGAAGAGTATGGCGGCTTCCAGGCATCCAAAAAACTTAAAATGTTTTATTACCATGACCTTGGTTTGAGCTCTCACACGTTACTGTGGCCTCCTAAGGCCCAGGTTTTCCTACCTTCCATCCCCCTTCCCACGGCCCATCTATCTCCGTGCCATAGCCACTTAATTTTCAAAACATTAAGTTCTCTAATAGCCTTACCCTCTGCTCACCAAACCTTAACATTTCCCTTCCCCTTGAAAATAAAGCTCATACTTCTGCTGGCTTCCAAGACCTTTCACACTGGGTTCATCTTGCTCTTCCAGGTTCAACAGCCCAAGTGCTTTTCGTATATACTATGAACTAGCCTACCAATGCCTCTGTACTTCCTTACTTTTATGTTTCTGAGTGTTGTGCATGTATTTTTAAATTTTATCCATAATTTAAAAATTAGGAGAGTTTCCATTAACATCGTGATTTTTCTCCTTTTTTTATTACTTTTTAAATGTTCATTTATTTTTGAGAGAGAGAGAGAGAGACAGACAGAACGTGAGCAGGGGAGGGGTAGAGAGAGACGGAGACACAAAATTCAAAGCAGGCTCCAGGCTCTGAGATGTCAGCACAGAGCCCAACGTGGGGCTTGAACTCATAAACCATGGAATCATGATCTGAGCCCAAGTCAGACCCTTAACTGACTGAGCCACCAGTGGCCTCTCCTCTTCTGCCTTTAAAAAATCAGGGTATCTGATGGCCTGGGACTCATATTTAGCAACAGTGAGGCTGGTGTTCATGGCTTCTGTCTAGTTTTCTCCAGGCCTGTGCTAGGACCTCTCAGTCTGAAAATTCATATTTTTCATTTCCAGGAAATTTTCTTCTATGATTTCCTTGACAAAATCCCCTCTCCATGCCTCCACATTTTCTGTTCTATATTTCTGAAACCAAATAGTTGGCTTTTCTTATATATACATGATTTTCTAATTTATACATGAAAATATCAATATCAGAAATTTGACTTCAGAAAGATCTTCCAGGTGGCAGTTTGGAGGACAGTTCAGGAACAAAAGTTTAACCCAGTGAGAGCAGGCAGAAAATTTAAATAGACAAGGTCAGAACTCATTGAACTGATTCTATGGCATCCGGACAAATAGGAGAAATAACAAATATTCAGAGAGTAGAATGCATGGACCTTGTTAGCCATGTGGAGAGTGAGAAAGGGGAGAAATTGAGAAAGGCTGTCAGAAGCATGGCTTGGGCAATGGGGAAGGTGTTAGTCGCCTAAAAGATGTGAAAGTACACGGGGAAATGACTGGATTATTTAAAGTAGCTGAGTAACACAATCAGATTTAGATTTTTAAAAGATTACTTACTAAAACTAAAGGGGGGGTGACAATTTGATGGGAAACAGGATATGTACGTGGTTGCAATGTATATATCTAAAAATTGTCAAGTACAAAAGAAAAAATAGTAACTTTTTAAAAACATGGAGCAGGTTGGAAGAAGTCACTGAGATCACACGACCCTCATTTGACCCTCAAGCTGGATTGGAGCCTCCTTCCCCCTCCCTTGACCTTGGAATGTAAATTCTGCCCACCATTCCCACTGAGGGAGCCGTTCTGAGGAAGTCTGGAGTGGGTAAGGTGTTGAAACCCTCTGGATGAGGGGTGCCTGGGAGGCTCAATCCGTTAAACGTCTAACTTCAAGCTCCGGTTCAAGTCAGAATCTTGTGGTTCGAGAATTCGAGGTCCGTCAGGAGCTGTGCTGACAGCTCAGAGCCTGGAGCCTGCTTCAGATTCTGTCTCCCTCTCTCTGCCCCTCGCCAGCTCATGCTCTGTCTCTCAAAAATGAATAAATGTTAGTAAAAAAAGAAAAGAAACCATCTGGATGGTAAATGTAACGGAACCCAGTTGAGGCCTCTGTACAATAAACTTCTAAGGTTCTAGCACGCAGGCGCAGACATTTCCTCTTCTTGCTGCTGCCCAAGGCAGCCCTCACGAGAACATTCCTTCCTTATTAAAACTGCCATCTACCACCCTGAGGGGGTGAGCCTCTTTCTCTGGTGTCTCCTTGCCCGCCATGCACGGGGGCCAGCGTGCAAATCAACAGAACATGTTACCTCAATTAAGTGAGCAAGGCTAACGTGATGCATACTGGGATAAGCATCTTGTATCTTCTGATATGATACAGAGACAATCCTGTCAAAAACGCATGACCCATGGGGCCCCTGGTGGCTCAGATGGTTGGGCAGGGGACTTCAACTCAGGTCATCTCACTGATCCTGAGTTTGAGCCCCCTGTCGGGCTCTGTGCTGACAGCTCAGAGCCTGGAGCCTGGGTTGGATTTTGTATCTCTCTCCCTCTGCCCCCTTCCCTGCTCACACACTCTCTCTCTCTCTCTCAAAAATGGATAAACATTTAAAAAAAATTTTTTTAAAGATTTAAAAATGAATAAATAAATAAACCCGAATCTAAATATAAGGAAAACCTCAGGCAACTCAAGTTGAGGGATGTTATGTAAAAACAAACTGGCCAATGGTGTTCAAAAATTGCGAGGTCATGAAGGACAAGAAAAACTGAGGAGTTCTTGCAGATTATAGGGAGGGAAAGAGACATGATAATTAAATGCAATGCGTGATCTTAGATTAGATGCCGGACTAAGAAAAATGACTACTATAAAATATATTGTTGAGATAAGGAAATCTGAATATGATTATGGATTGTACAAGAGATTTTTTTTAAAACTCTTTTTTTTAAAACTCTTTTTTTTTTAAAGTGTTTAGTTTGAGAGAGAGAGAGAGAGAGAGAGTGGGGCAGGGGCAGAGAGAGAGAGAGAGAATCCCAAGCAGGCTCTGCACTGACAGTGCAGAGCCCAATACAGGGCTCTAACTCACGAACCATGAGACCATGACCTGAGCTGAAACCAAGAGTCAGACATTTAACCAACTGAGCCACCCAGGCACCCCTGATAAGAGTATACATGTATACATATGTGTGTGTGTGTGTCCGTATATATGTAAATATATATATATTTAGCAATGTTAAATTTCCTGCCGTTGAGAATTGTACTGTGGTTATATAACAGAATGCCCTTTTGCTTAGGAAATACACATGGAATATTTAGGAGCAAATGAGCATGATGTCTTACTCTCAAAAAGTTTGAAAAAAGAATCTACATTAGATAGACAGACAAAATTATAGAAACAGTGGGGCAAAATGTTATCAATGAATCTGAGTAAAGCGGATGAAGGCTTCGGACAGCATCAAGCTTAGATACAAGAAGTGAGAGTTGGCTTTGGGGCATGTGCAGGAGGATGCACTATCAAAGCTCCCGCAGGTCCAGCCGTGCTGAGCCAGCAGCAGCCTGGCCCGGAGGCTGAAGCAGGGTGGGAAGTGGTCATGCAAAGGCCCTGTGGCTAATGAGTTCCAGGAATGGGCAGCCATGAGACCCGGAAGATACACTACCAGCCGAACTCCCTGCTCCAGCCTGGTCTCATTCCTTCTCCCCAGATCTCTGGAGGCAGGTCATGCAAACCAGATGGTGAACAAACAGTGGACACAGATTCTCAAGTACAGAGCTGAAGCGAGACAAACAAGTCACCGTTTATAAAAATAAGTAAAATTAAGAAAAGAATTAAAAAAGGAATCACCATTTATATATGACCAATGACATAAAAAAAGATATAAAAATTCATCAGGGGGTGCCTGGGTGGCTCAGTCGGTTGAGCATCCGGCTTCGGCTCAGGTCATGATCTCACAGTTCGTGGGTTCAAGCCCCACATTGGGCTCTGTGCTGACAGCTACGTCAGAGCCTGGAGCCTGCTTTAGATCCTGTGACTCCTTCTCTCTCTGACCCTCCCCTGCTCACGCTGTCTCTCTCTCTCAAAAATAAATAAAAATTTTTAAAAATGTTAAAAAAAAAGTCATCGAGTTAGAGTTAAGCCCAAAGGGAACAGACGTAATAGAGCAAAAATCCCGACTTTGTGATAAATATGATTAACATTTTCAGAGGTGAGTGATAATTCGTAGATAAAGGTCAACCAGAGATGGAAGATCTTCTCACTATTTTCCAAATCTCATTCCGATTTTAATGATATATTTAGTTGCAGCTTCTCAAATTAGCTCCTTCCCTCATGGAGTTAGAATTACTCCTGAAAAAAGCAAAATAGAAGCCCTGAAATGGTCACAGAAATTAAAATTAGCATCACAGAATTAAAAAAAAAACTGCGTCACACATTCCGGAATATGACGGAAATGAATGTGACCTTCAAAGACTCAAGGGTGCAAGAATGGTTGCCCTCATCTGCCCATTTAATTCGCTGGTCCGGCCCTGCATCTGCTGCGCTGAATGTAGTGTCTTGCCTTGAGCAGATTAACACACAGCCTCTGGTACGTGGGACCCAAATTTACATCTAATATACGGAACTTCATCTCCGCCATCTTTTTTTTCTCTCTCTCTACTTACTGAGTCTTTTTTGTAGTTTGTTTTCTTTCACCGTCTTTCATTGAATTGCTTTTGTTTGCTTAGTTTTTCTCCTCCCAGCCTTTAGAAGACATATCCTTTCCTGCTTCCTTCTGCCACTGCTTTTCCTGTGCATCTCCCATGAGCTCTGGGAGACTGGGCAACACTTCCTCTCTGTGAGGCCCTTCCTCTCTCCAGGATGCCTCCCCCCATCTGGGGGTCTGTTTGTCTGACGTGTTCTTCCCTTCTTTCTTTGCCTAACACCTGTTCTTTCTAGAACTTTCTGAGATGTTGACAATGTTCTATATTTGCACAGTCCAATTTGGTAGCCACTAGCCACCTGTGCATCGCTTTTGAGTGCTTAAGATATGGATAATGCAAATGAGGAATGAAATTTTAAATTTCATTTGATTTTAGTTAATTTAAACATAAATAGCCATATATGGCGGCTAGTACTTATGGTATTGGATCCCTTGCTTAGGTCAATAATCATTTCTCAGAAATCTTTCTCTGATCTCTCCGCTCAGGTGAAACCTCTCTAATATATATACTCAAGGCAGCAGGTGTGTCTCATTTCTAGACTTTAAGCTGTAATTTTACACTTATTTGTACGATTACTCAATCTCTCTCTCTCTCTCTCTCTCTCTCTTTTTTTTTTTGTCTCTAAGAGCTTATATGGCTGCTAAAGGTGGCTGGGTTTGAGAAATAATTTTTGAGACACAATGGATAATGGTAGCTACTTGATTAGACCTGAGGAGTAAGAAGAAGTGAAGCATCAAGGATGAATTCTAGGTTCTTGTGTGAGTAACTTGCACTTCCTCTCATTTACAACGTATTGTGAGAAGGGTAGAAACAGATTTGGGGGGAGATGTGATGAGCTCTAGTTTTGATTTGGGGTTTTTGAGATCCTATGAGAATATACAGGGGAGGACTTGCCTTGAAGTTGGATTTAGAAATTAGATCTTGAATAAAGGTCTTGCCAGGAGCCGAAAGATAAAACTTTTCTTTTTTATTTATTTATTTTTTTATTTTTGAGAGACAGAGAGAGACAGCACGAGCAGGGAGGGTCAGAGAGAGAGGGAGACACAGAATCTGAAGCAGGCTCCAGGCTCTGAGCTGTCAGCACAGAGCCTGATGCGGGGCTCAAACCCACAAACCGCAAGATCATGACCTGAGCCGAAGCCGGACGCTTAACCAACTGAGCCGCCCAGGCGCCCCAAGATAAAACTTTTAAATATACATATGTGGTGGTTACAAGAGTGGCTATAAATGAGCTCACCCCGGGAGAGGGTGATGTCGGGAGGGAAGCGTTTTCCTTTCTTCTCTTCTAGGTTCCTTGACTTGTCTAATAATTAAATTGACACAAGACAGATTAACAGGAGAAAAACAATCTTAATTCATAATATTTGAGCTCGTAGAAATAGGAGACTTACAGAAGTGACCGAAGCAGGCAGCTTTTCTTTTTTAACCTTTTAGACAACAAAACAGTGTATGTGTGCAGAAGCGATAAGTTTATTTACACAGCATTCTTGGCCCTGAACTCCCCATCTCTGGTGATGACGGTGCCTCTCTACCTGCTAGTGCAGGAGGGTACCTCTCACATGGCAGATTTATTTCCTGCTTTTCAGGAGACCAAGGAGGTTCAGAGTGGTCTAGCACCAGTCGTTTCTTAAGTTAACTTTAATTCAAAATCATCAGAATGCCACAGTGGTATATTTGGGGGCAGCCCGCCCTGAACCCCATCAGGGACTCACAACCAGAAACTGGGATTAAAAAAAAAAAATGAAACCTCACCAACATCTGAAGTGGAAGCCTTGAAAGAAATATCTCCTTGGGGCCGCCTGAGAGGCTCAGTCAGTAGAGCTTGTGACTGCCAATCTCAGGTTTTCACGTTCAAGCCTTAAGTTGGGTAAGGAGCCTACTTAAAAACAAACAAACAAACAAAACTTCCCTCAGGGAAATAATTTCATGTAACAGGAGAAATGGAATAAAGTATGTCTTAGAAACTATGTTACCTTGTTTTTACTTAAAATCACTTCAGATAAGGAATTTCTGATTTACACCAAGACTTATGTAAGTCTCTAAAAAATACAGTAGTTTAAATTTTAACTGCACGTCCTTTGTTAAATAAACTTTGAAGGCTTTGCTTATAAAACAATCAGGACTTTCCCCACTAGAGGGCGGTGTTGTTTCATGTTTCACTGAGTGGCCGGCTATGCCTTGTTTGCTGCTTTAGAAAAGAGAAGGAATATCCCATTAAAATATTTACTGAGTCAAACACAGAACCGATAATCCTTTATGACTTCTCTCACACAATCTTTGCAAGATTGTAAGTCAGACCATGATATTCCTCTGTTCAAAATCTGCCCATGTTCTCAATATAAGCTTTCGGTGTGCATATTAAAAAAAATCACTATGATGCCCTTATACTTGGCCGTATAAAGAAGAAAAAGAAAATAATCTATAACAAAATCATATGTATTTTAATGTTTAAATGACTACAGAAGTCCTAGTGAGATGGTCAGATGTTTACAACTACTTATAATGAATATTTTATTTTGTTTTTAATATTTATTTTGAGAGAGAGAAATAATGTTTATTTATTTATTTTGAGAGACAGAGAATGAGAGCAAGTGAGCAGGGGAGGTGCGGAGAGAGGGAGGGAGAGAGAGAATCCCAAGCAGGCTCTGGACTGTTCGCACTGAGCCTGATATGGGGCTCAAACCCACGAATGGTGAGATCATGAGCTGAAATGCAACCAAGAGTCAGACGCTTTACCTACTGAGCCACCAGACAGCCCTAGAGTGAATAAATTTAGAATAACAGAAGGAAGGCAACAGTTTACTGAATATTGCCATCAGCTCTTTTTTATATGTGGCATTTTAAAATTTGGATAAATAATATCTCCTTGTACAAACACACACAGAATCACCACACGCACATGGCTGACAAGTGCTGACTGAAACAGGGATTCAGGTCACACAGTGTGTTTACCAAACACAACAGGTGAAATTCCTTCATGTCATGATGAACCTTTCCTGGTCAAGTTCATAGCAAAGCCCAGGGGGTTTTTTTTGTTTTTTGTTTTTTATTTTTTATCTTTGTTTGTTTTTGGTCAACGTAGACAATAAATGCATTCTGGACAAGTCAGAATTCTGTTAAAATTGTGCAAAAAATATCTTGTGTTTTTATATAAAACCAAGTTGGGTTTTAAGCTCAGAGAACAGCAAGCAGGTTTTTCACCCACGAGAATATCCCACGGAAAATAGGAAAGACATTCAGGATGGAGGACGATTCCTTAGAAGGTGCTGTCTCGGGAAAGTGAGAATGTCTAGCATCCCTAGTTCCCGGTCACTAAAAGCCACGAGTAGCCCCAACAACGTGACACACCGCAGTCCCCACCCAAATTTTCCGAAAAGCCCTCTTGGGGTCCGTTAGCCCTTTTCCTATAGGAGTCATGTGGTGTCATCATGAAATCAGCCACTAGGTGGCAGCACACACCAAAGTATTAAGTATTCTTGCCGTCCTTCCAGCTGTTAAGAACTCCTAGGGACCTAAGCAACATTATTTGTGATGTTTGCTTTCTATCACTACATAAAAGATGAATCAAACACGACAAAAATATTAAAAATGGATGGGAATGAGGACATGAAAATTTTATTTTTCCACTATTTTTTACATTTATTTTCCTTTCTTAAAGGGTCTGTCAACAGAAATATCTAGACAGGATATTACTAAGCCATCAACTTGCTTCCGTTCACAGAGAGAACAAACCTGGGGAATAGAGACTCCCATTAATGGCTAAAAGTCATGTGAATCTTCTGATATCATGTGAAGTCAGAGGAAAGGAAACAGCACACCTCTCGAGGGAGTGTAAGACACCACAGGGAAGGTGGAGTCTGAGTGGATCTTTGAGATCAGGTGGAAGCAATACTGGTACATATTTACTAAAAGGCAACAACAGCACTCAAAGGAAGCTAACGTGTTATTAGGCTTCAGAGTTGACAATATTCTTTCACGTGTTTTGTTCAAGTTCATCATCTCACATTGCTGCTCAACCCTTAACCAATAAGACTAAAAGTGTGGTCTTCCAACTGGTGACCGTTACCTGTAATGAGAGACATTGAGACATACAGAGACCGAGTGAAATGTTTATTGGCCAATTTTCTGTCCCCAACGATAACAAATTGGGGCTGTGCTTTATACGTTTTAAATGTTCATTTCTATTGGATTTGACCAAAATGTCAATCTTCAGCGAATTGAAAACACACACACACACAAGCATGCACGCACGCGCGTACATCTACCAGAAGTCTGAGGAGCACTGTCTCCGGAGCACCAAAACAGGCAGAAGGCACGAAGCAGGTGGGCAGGACCAGCTGGAGGAGAAGGCTTACATTCAATAGTTCACAACTGTAACGAGTGTGCTCATTACATTTTATCTAGTCCTCCCAACAACCCAATGGGACTAGTAGTATGATCTTGACTTTACGAAAGGGGGCAAAAATTAGGGATGATAATGAACCTGCCCCAGTGGAGTCAGGAATCAAACCGAGGTCAGGTGGCATCTGTGGCCCTTTGAAGATCTTCACACTGGCTTAATCCCCATGTCAGTGCGCGTCTGTTGTTTAGCGGTACCTAGAGATCGCCGTCTATTCTGGAACCAGTTGCTTGAGCTCACAGATTCGCCATTGGTGCTCCCAGGTTCTCAGGAGTCAGACCGATCTTTTCCTCAAGTAGGAAAAAGGGTCAGTCTTCTAACCCAATAGAGCACGGTGTGGTCTCACGTCAAAAGAAAGTTTGAAACAATGACAGCAAACAAGTTCCACTTCCCGTGGACACGTACATGAGCACTGGATCACCGCGTGGCCATCTCCTTCTAAATCCCGAGCACTGGGCCACCGCGTGGCCGCTCCATACACACACAGAAAACCCTTCTCATCGAACGAGAGAAATAAATTCTGCCCTTTCTCACTGGAATGGTACGAGGTATTTTCCTGACTTGAGTTTTTTCCCCTTATGTCAAGGTGTTTTTTTCAATCATAAACTTCCATGAGAAAAGGTTTTTATCCTATTTTCAAATCATAAACCATTAAACAAGAAAGTATTTTACAAAAGTACACTTCTTTTAAGTTTTATTTTTTGGATAAAGAAAGTTGCCTAAATTTAAATGAAAACACAGCCAGATTTATAGAAAGAGAAACAGAAGACGATCACAAGAGAGATATGAGTTACACCACGGAGTCAGAGCTTTTGGAAAAAACAGTGTTGAACACTGCTGTAACAGTTTTTTTCATTCTATACTTTCAAAAAGCTTAAAAGCATTAAATAAAAGATTTAGGGAGGCCAGTCCTGCACTTCTCTTTTCTTCATTTTTTAAGATTCATTTTATTTTTTGAAAGAGGTACAGCACATGTGTGCATGAGCCAGGGAGGACAGAGGGAGAGGGGGAGAGAGAGAGAGAGAGAGAGATGAATCTTAAGCAGGCTCCAAACTCAGCATGAAACCCAATGTGGGGCTTGATCCCGTGACCCTGGGATCATGACCTGAGCAGAAATCAAGAGTCGGAAGGACCCTCAATCGACTGACCCATCCAGGCACGCTTCTTTTCTTTATTTTGAAGGCCCATTAATAATTTAGAAAATTAATTAGACACAACTTGAGAAAAAGCATTTTTTGCCTTGCACCAAAAATTCCTCATGGAAAGTATCTGATAAGGACTTTTTCTCCTTCTTCTCTTTCCTCCTCCTCCTCCTTATTAAATACAGTGAAGATATTAAAAAGAACAGCTATTGACCACATATCATGTATGTGAAAACTTTACATAATGTTATTAAGGCACACAACATCCCCATAAAGTAAGAATTATTATTTTTGTGGGGAAACTGAGGCCCAGAGAAGTAACTAACATTAAGGCTGCAAAGTTAAATGACAGAATCAGTATAGAAATGGCATGTTTGAGCGTGAAGTCCATGCAAACTTTTGATAGTCTATGATACAGGACTAAAACATGAGTGACAGGGGCGCCTGGGTGGCTCAGTGGGTTAACTGTCCGGCTTCAGCTCAGGTCATGATCTCACGGCTCGTGGGTTTGAGCCCCACGTTGGTCTCTGTGCTGACAGCTAGCTCAGAGCCTGGAACCTTCGGATTCTCTATCTCCCTCTCTCTCTGACCCTCCCCTGCTCACGTAGTCTCTCTCTCTCTCTCTCTCTCTCGCTCTCAATAAATAAAACATTAAAAAAAATGAGCGACAGCCAGTTGTTACACTCATTAATTCTGGGACCTTTACTGATGTTAAATTATTTTTATAGTTTATGCAAAATGAAGCTCTTAGAATCACATTCACTTAGAACTATGTCTTGCTTGCCCTACATTTTTGCCATAGTCTATTTAAAAAGTTAAGAAAATTAGATAATGTCTTTTGGTGAAAGAGTTACCTAATATCTTGTGTTGAATGCACAAGTGAGTGGGATGATTTTTCTCTTTCTGGAGCAGGTTGACCATAACCTTGAGCATCTACAGACCCAGGGTTCAAGGGCTGCCTAAGTGACTTTCTGGGTGTGAAATTTAGGCAAATACTTCACAGTTCTATGCTTAAGCTTTTCCACTTGTAAGTTGACAATAATAATACCCCACTCTCAGGGGTCAATTAAATAATACAAACAAAGTGCTTAGCACCCCGTAAAGCACAGTATAAATGTTCAGTGAATTGTTGTAAATTTTAAGGTCAGTAATGATCTTGTAGAATGTTGGAAAATGCTACAGTTATCTTCTTTAAAAACAAGAAGAAAACAGAACAATAAAATATACTAAACCAGCAGGACTGTGAGTATAAATATTCTTGAATAGCAGACTTGGTGTAAAATATTCAAAGAAGAGGGGCACCTGGGTGGCTCAGTCAGTTAAGCATCTAGCTTTGGCTCAGGTCATGATCTCGCATTCGTGGGTTCGAGCCCCTCATCGGGCTCTGTGCTGACAGCTAGCTCAGAGCCTGGAGCCTGCTTCAGATTCTGTATCTCTCTCTCTCTCTCTCTGACCCTCCCCTGTTCCCACTATCTCTCAAAAATAAAGAACATAAAAAAAATTTAAAAAAATATTCAAAGAAGAGAATTTGTTTTTCAACAGCCCTCTCATTTTCATTTTTATTTTGTAGACTTACTACAAATCTTCAATTGAGAGAATACCTTTCCATAGAGTATTCCCTAAAAAAAATTCACATTTAGTAAGGGCACAGAGACTTGCATATGTGCAAAAATTGTAAAAAGCTGCAAGAAATGTCAACAAACAAATGTCGCCTTAGTACAATGACAACTACCGTTAGCATCACTCTGTTTTCCTTCAGACCAGGCTCTGACCTTGCATGGGACTGAATAACAGGACATTTATTTGGTATTAGTCAAAGTTCCTTTCATCCCTTCCTGTAGAAAATACCATCATATCTTCGTTTTATGAAGTGGTCTTTTAAGAACACGACACTGAAGCCAGAGTGTCCTGGGCTTGATTTTTCTTGCATTTATTACCTGCTTGTTTTGGACAAGTTACCCCATCTCTCTGAGCCTGCCTCCTGATACAAAATGAGGACAATACTCATTTTATGATTTGTTGCAATAATTAAAGAATTTCTTCTCCTTCCTCTCTTTTCTCTGAGGCACCTTTAACACAATAGATATCAACAGGTGGTAGCCATAATTATTTTTATTTTGTAAAGGAAGAAACTGAGGATTAAGCACATTTTGGTAGGAAATTATAGGCGTGGAACTGGCTCCTAGGTCTGTCTGATTTCCCTGGCCAGCGTTCTTTAGTGATTACACTATAAGGTAAATAAGCTGTCTTTGCTGAAGGGGATTGGGCCAAGAAGAATGCCTAATCTCACCAACCCCTGCAGTGACGTGTATATCCGGATACCCTTCAAGGTTCACCGTTGAGCTATTTCATTATTATTTTCACTCTACCAATTTGGAGCATAGACGGAATAATAAAAATACCTTTATACTTGTTCAGGAACACCCTAACCTTTCCCCCAAGGTCCCAGAGCATGAGCTCTGTGGGTAACGAACAAACGAGGTCACCGATCAAACCTCCACCAGCACACTCACCGCGGAACCGGAGCCCCGCCCAGATGTTTATATTTTCCTCCCTCGGCCCCGCCCCCCGACCACGCGGGGCTCCAGCCTCCGCCCCAAGCTGGAGTTCCTGGAGCGGACTTGCCCAGCGCCTCGGCCAACCCACAGGGATTCCCTCTCCAGCCAATCGCGATTGAGCAACGGGACTGCCCCTAACAAAGATGGCGGGGGAGGCCTCCGTGAGGGCAGGCTGATTTAACACCCAAACCCGCCGCGTCTAGGGAAGGCAGTGGTAGCGGCGCGGCCCGACCATGGAGGAGGGCAGCAGCGGTGGCAGCGGTGGCAGCGGCGGCAGCGGCAGCAGCGACAGCAGCACCGGCGGGAGCGGTGGAGCGCAGCAAAGGGAGCTGGAGCGCATGGCCGAGGTCCTGGTCACCGGGGAGCAGCTACGGTAAGGCGTGGGGCAGTGCCGGTGGGCGCGCGGTGGCACTGCCAGCCTGTGTCCGCAGCAGTCCCGCGCGCACACGGGTACGCCTCGTGCCACGGGACTCGCGCCGGGCTCCGGGACCGCTGCGGGCGCGTGGACGGTCGGCGCTGCGTCCCTGCGAAGCTGCTGCAGCGGGGCGTCCGGCGACTCGGGACTGGCGCGGGGCTCCCGAGGCGGACGCGTGCGAGCGGGTGGTGCGCGCTGCGCCCCGGCCCCGCCGCTGCAGCCCTGCGCTCCGCAGACGCGCCGTCGCCCGCCGCACTCTCCCCCTTCCTGGGCACCCGGGCACTACCAGGCCTGCTGGCTGCCAGCAGACCCCTACTCTGTCCAGAGAGCGAGAGGTTGGGCGGGCAGCCCCAAGCCGCTTGCAGCCCCAGACTCTTTACCCCAAGATGAAAGCGCCAACCCCAATGATCGCCTTCACCTGGGGTTTTCCTTTTTGCGGGCAAATCCTGCTTCACTCCTCGTACCCTCATCTGGAAAATGGGGCTGGTCACCGGGATCCCCTGAAGGGGTGTTGTGGGGGCTAAACCCCAGTTTCTGAAAAACTACCTATCACTAAATGGGCACATCCTTGTCTATCGTCATTCGGGCCCGCAAGGGGGCGTGGAGGCACCTTGCCCGGATGCCCGCTGTGCCAACTCCCCTAGCGCGCGGCTGCAAGAATTAGGAATTGAGGGGTCTCATCGCGCCGAGGATAGGCAGTGAACCCTAGATCCTCCCCTTAACATTCGCATCCCATCCTGGTCCTTGGGTTCATGTTTGAGTAATGTACTTACACGGTCTGATCGGTTCCGCAGTTGCCCGTCGCGCGGTCATAAATCAGTTTGCCAGGGGGGAAAAAACTGTGGCTCTGAATCGTTTGAGCCACGACTTGCGTGCCTGCCCCCGGCTCAGCTGGAAGGCGGCGCCCGCCTCTTCCTTCTAATGCTTGGCCCGAATCTCCAGGCTCATTTTGGTTTGTAAATGCGGTGTTTCAGGACCTGAAGGAGAGAGACTCTTGCAAAGATCCCTGAAGGTTTTCAGTAGCCACCCTGCTTGCAGTACTTAGATTGAGGAAGTACATTTTGGAAGTTAGTTGGTTGAATTTAACGTTACAGAAGGCAAACTGCGCATTTTTGTCCCTCGATTTTTTAACATGTAGTCAGAATTCAAGGGAATAAAGCCTTGTTTTTCCTTCATCAAGAGTATTTTCTTATTGACAAAATTAAAGCTTTTCTGATTCAATCTGAAACATTTGCTTTTCAATAGTTTATTTGCTCCTCATTATTCTATCACTTTTTAAAAAGTCCTCAAACGGGTACTTTTTATTTCTTTTTAAATAATAAGTTGCAGGGTGACTCTCTTTGTCCAGGAAGCACTTTCTCCTTCACGATGCAGCATAAATGCCCCTTCCTGGGGGTCTCCAGAGCAGCTGTTACTCCCCTCTGCCCTACCATCCCTCTGCACCGCCAGTTTTGAGAGCCATGCTTAGTCTGTTGGAAAGAAGATAGAAGGCACTCTCTGGGCGCCTGGGTCAGTGGGTTAAGTGTGGGAGTTCTGTTCGGGTCATGATCTTGACGTTCTTGAGTTCAAGCCCAGAGTGAGCCTGAATCAGATTCTGTGTCTCCCTCTCTCTCTGCCCCTCCCCCACTGGCACTCTGTATCTCTCTCTTTCTCAAAAATGAATATATATATATATATATATATATATATATATATATATATATATACACAAACTGTCTTTCACTCTCACTCAGGAGGTGGACCTGGGTTTGAATTTCTGCTCCGCCACTGCATAGCCAATAATTACCCTCACGTTGTTTTCAAGACTGACTTTTAGTCAGAGTGAATCTTGGGTTTGTCATTTACTAGTGGGGACCTTGAACAAGTTACTTAACTAAGACTGGTGGTAATAAGGGAGCCTCCTGTATAGTGTGTGACAATTAGATGAGTCCGTGCTTAGAACACTGCCTGGAATATAGTAAGCATGATGCCAGCATTAACTATTGTAGCTCTGTGACCTTGGACAAGTTAATTCACTTCCCTTGAGCCTCTGTTTCCTCCTCTATAAAATGGAAATGAAGAAATGCACTCCATGGGTTGTTGTGAAAATTTGTCCCCGAGATTCTTGAGTTAACGAGCATTCAACAAATGGCTGTTGGAATTAATCAGTATTATTGGACTCTGTGCGTCACCACATACAACTTACAGCCAAGCAAGATCTGGCAGGAAGGATTGGGTGGTGGTTAAGGACACAGGGTATAGAATCAGGCTGCCTTGATTCTTATTCTACCGCCACCATTTAATAGTTTTGTGACTTTGGGGTCAGTTGACTCTCTGGCCCTGTTTCCACATCTCTTGCAAGAATTTTGTGAGGACTAAATGAGATGATACCTGTGAAAGGCTTAGAAAATGTTCACTATTTAATTTGACTTTGGATTAAAATCTCAACCATCTTAGTACTGTGTCTAGCACATAGTAATTACTCAGTAAGTATTAGATTGATACAGTGTGTATGATTAAATATACTACTGTAAGTACAGGTGGTATATTCAGAATTTAGGAACTTTTTAAAAAGTTTATTTATTTTGGGTGGCTCAGTTGGTTAAGCATCTGGCTCTTGGTTTCAGCTCAGGTCATGTTCTCATAGCTTCATGGGTTGGAGCCCTGCATCCAGCCCTGAGGCTCTGAGCTGACAGTGTGGAACCTGCTTGGGATTCCTTCTCTCTCTGCTCCTCCCTACTTGTGCTGTCTCTGTCTTTCTCAAAATAAATAAATAAACTTGAAAACAAGTTTTTTTATTTTGAGAGAGAGAGAGTGCTCAGGAGGGGGCAGAGCCAGTGGGGGAGGGGCAGAGCCAGTGGGGGAGGGGCAGAGCCAGTGGGGGAGGGGCAAGGAGAAAGAGAGAATCCCAGGCAGGTCCTGCACCATCAGTGCAGAGCGCCACGTGGTTCTTGAACTCTGGAACCATGAGATCATGACCTGAGCCGAAGTCAGATGCTTAAAGAACTGAGCCACCCAGGCGCCCCCAGAATTTAGGGATTTAAATATGCCCTGGCTTCCTGATTACTGGAGGAACCTCTCGTGAAGGGGTAGGATGCAACCCTCCTTGCTGTCACTGTCACAACATGTTCATACATCCCTAGCTGCTCTCTCACAGTCCGATTGTGGGGACATTATGGTGTGCAGGCTTCGTGCCACTAACTGCTTCACATACACGCAACTCCCTTTTTCTTTCTCTTGCTTTTCCGCTGCTTTTTTGGTCGTCAACAATATGGCAGATGAAAGTGAGAAGGAAAGAAGCCACCAAGGATTGGGATTTAAGATAAAACATTTGGCTTCCTGGCTCAGCTTTGTGCATTTTATTTATTTAATATTTTATGAGATAAGTATTATAAATATAACATTTAATGTTTATTAGACACACATATGTGTATAGGTATGTATATATTTAAACTTCTATTCCCTTGGTCAAGTCAGCCGCTCTGGGCCTCAGTGCTCTTACCTGCAGAATGGGAACACTAATACCCTTCCCCATCAGATTTGTGGTAGTGGATCAAATGGGCTAGAATATGAGAAGGAACTTTGTAAAATAAACCATAAGCCAAGATTAGTTATTGTTGTTATGATTATTAGAAGCTCCAGATGTGCAACTGTGAGCTGACTCCACAGTCCTGACACTTTGAAAGGCAGTCGGTTGCATAAGGACCTGAAATGAACTAAAACTTCCTTTTTCAGCCCGACTGCAGCATCCTTTTCCTAACATCTTCATTCTTTCCTTTTCATAAAAGGTTTTACTCCCATGGTCAATGTATTTTTACGGTTTTGCATCTTAAACCTGCACTCAGATAGCGCTTCATGCCAGCAGGAGGACTGTGGTAAAACAGACAGTAATAAGCGTTGACAAAGAAGTGGAGAATTTGGAACTCTGATACTGATGCAGCTACTTTAGAAAACGGTCTGGCGTTTCCTGAATGATAAAACATATGATGCAGCCATTTTTCCCGTAGGCAAATATTCAAAAGAAATGAAAACATAAGTCCACTTAAAAATTTATATGCAACTGTTCACAGCAGCAGTATTTGTAATCACTGAAAACAACTCAGGGGCGCACCCACTGAGGGGTGGATTCGCAGCGTGTGGTGTGCCCGTGCAGTGGCATGTTATTTGGCTAAAAAGGAATAAAGTACTGATGCGTGCAACAGCATGGATAAGCCTTGAAAATATGCTCAGTGAAAGCAGACACAAAAGGCCACATATTCTATGACTCCTTTTATATAAAATGTCCAGAAGAGGCTAATCTAAGGAGCAGAAGAAGGTGGTTGCCAGCAACAGCAGGGACGGAGAATGGAGAGGGTGAGTGTTAACGGTTCCGAGTTTCTTTTGGGGAGGAGGGAAATGTTCTACACGCGATCGTGGCTGTGATTTCATAGTTCTGGGGGTGTAGTTAACGTCATCACATTATACACATGAAGTGGATGAATTATGTGCCATGTCACTTATATCTCAATAAAATTATTACAAAAATGGATTTGGATGAAACATTTTATCAAAGAATGATAAAAGGCAAAATATTAGATGTATTTAAATAAACTTTTGGTTTTCTGACTGGCCAAAGAATGCAGTGGTATTTATCACTAACTCAATAATACATTATTGCCACACCAGATAGAACTGATATTTCACATATATACTTTTATAGTATTATTCTTGATACAAAACAGAAAAGGTGCCATAAATAGTCAAGAAAATCTTCTCAGAACATTCCTAACTTGAAGATAATTAGCCATATATAAATCATTCATGAGTGAGGTTTTATATTATGAATTTTCAAATCATTTGTTATTTTTATGGGTTCTATATTTCTACATGTTCCATATGTCTTTTATC
The DNA here is from genome assembly GCA_004023845.1 of Helogale parvula. Classification (NCBI taxonomy): domain Eukaryota; kingdom Metazoa; phylum Chordata; class Mammalia; order Carnivora; family Herpestidae; genus Helogale; species Helogale parvula. The sequence goes on along the minus strand of PJEM01006789.1, from coordinate 74,026 downwards.
TTGAAAGTTGTCCATGTAGTCATAATTGTGACACTAATTAAAATCCACCTCATATTTCTTCTTTAGGATAATCCCAGAGATACTTAACAAGAAAGTGGTTTGTGATAGAATGTTTAAACCCCAATAATATCACTGGGGGCACCTGGATGGCTCAGTCTGACTTTGGCTCAGGTCATGATCTCACGGTTCTTGGGTTCGAGCCCCGCGTTGGACTCTGTGCATACTGCTAGCTCAGAGCCTGGAACCTGCTTCAGATTCTGTGTCTCTTTCTCTCTCTGCCTCTCCCCTGCTCACTCTCTGTCTCTCTCTTGTCTCTCAAAAACAAATAAATATAAAAAAACATTAAAAAATATCACTGTCCTCTTTGTGGTAATGGTAGGCATGGTAATAATAACAATAATACTCATTTATATGGCATTTATTACCTGCCAAGGAAATGGAGAGATATCTATATACCTGTATACATCTATATGCCCTTAATATATATCCTTAATATATCTATATATCTTTAATGTTTATAACAACCCTATATAGAAGAGCTTCTTAGCTCCCTCATTTTACAAATTTGAAAACTAAAAAACTGAACATTTAAACCAACTGGCTAAAAGTTATCCAGCCATAAAATGGTCGAGCTAAAAGTGCCTGTTCTGAGGCGGGTGATGTCCTCAACTCATAATTTAGAGGGTTACAGAATGTAATGATAAGATACATTTAAAACAGAATCATGTATATAAGACTTGTCACATTCTGGCATGACTACTTTTTGCAGACAAATAAGCAAATGATTTTTTTCCATTTTGTTGGGGGAAAATACCATCTATTTCTAGAAGTGTTTATGTTTTGACAAGATAGAATGGTCACTTTCTCTACTAACTGTTAAGCGGGGTCTTCCTTGCTATGGAGTTTTGAAAACTTAATTAGAACTCCACTCAATCTGAATTTGTCATCATTTTAACAGGAAGATAAATTGCAGTTCACTATTTTGCCAGCTGTGAGGATGGAAGTGGGGCAGGGAGGAGAATTAAGAAGGTAATGAGGAATGCTTAATTAAGAGAGAAAACGTTTCAAGCATTCCAGTTATGCTCATCTACCTAGACTAAATACGCTAATTACAACAATCTCCTCCAATCACTAAAAGCTGGTTTTCTACAAGCAATTTACGAGGCAATGAGTTTTAGCTAAATTGTAGGAAATTGTAGTTCTTTCAGATTGTTTGATGTATTTGCCTCTTTGCTCTAACAGACTGCCTTTCCAGACTCTTACAGCCTCGGTATTGCCTTTTTCAAAAAACACGTTCAGTAAGTGTTGAGCTGCTTCCTGAATTTGCTTTGCCCATGTTAGTGCAGTGTGCAGGTAAGAGGTAAAAATCAGCTCATCGAACCAAAAATCAAGCTATAATAAAGTAAATATGAGATAAGGAATTTAGAGCATGCCGAATAGAAAAAGGAGAAAGAGTCCATTTCATTGCATTTTGAACATAAAGCATTTTAAGGCTGGCCTGAGATTTTCTTAGGGGGTAACCCTACTGGAAGCCATTAATCTGGAAACTTAGCTCTGTTAGACGTTGTAGATGAAGGGAAGAGCCGGAAACTACCACCCAGAAGCTACTACTGAAGTCTAGAGAACCAAAAATAAGGAGAACACTTGTATTCTTCTAAACAGAGATATCCTGGAGTCAGGAAATTATTGCCCGTTTGGGTAAAAAAAAAAAAAGAGGGGGTGCTGCAGGAAACAAGTGTCACTGTATTTGGAGTCGATGCAGAGAAGCCTTGTGTCTGGTATTAAATGGCCTTTGCGTCAGAGACTCCTCCAACATACAGACCCTGTTCCTGGGAACATCTTTTCTGCTTCACAAATGGGACGTGAGGGCAGGGAGCAGACCCTGGTACATGGCACACCCTTGGTAATGACTCGTTCCATGACCTGGAGAGAGCACGTGAAGGTGCTTTGTCACTTGCAAAACACATCATGCACATAGAAGGCGTTTAGTAAGTGCTCAGTAAACGATTATGGAATAATTTTATACCCTTATGCACTTATTCATATGAAAACCTTTTTCTGAAATGACTGCTGTTAGTTGTTTATGAATAATATATTTGTGTTTCCTCAAACGCCAACGTTGATATTTCAGTTATAGCTTCTGTTTTCGGAATCAATAAACCTGAAAATAAGTTAAATACATCTCCAAAGAAGAGAGTGGAAGGGGAAGGAAGATTGTTCTCTCCTATTCTTTCCAGAATTCATTTGTATCAGGAACTCGCTTCCCTTTACTAAGCATTGGCTCTCAAATGGTTTCTAGGACGTCAGTGTTTAGGAAAAGACCGAGGAAAACAATGATCAGTCCTCTTCATACACAGTAAGTCTTCGCGCTTTTCTGTTCCCCTCATTGTCTACCGTGGAGAAGCAGAGTCTACATCTGAAATCTTGTTCTAATATTTATCAGCCTTAACCAAACCTGGAAGCTCATGTCAGTGACTCTTTTTTGTGGATCATTATTTCCTTGGGGGACAACAGTGGAGATAGAGTGGGGGCAGAGGACTTAGTAGGCCAGACGGCCTGCTCGCAGGCAGCTGTTCCTGGTGGCGATGCCAGCAGGGGCCACGGGGGCTATTTTTGTCAAGGCTGGCTGCACTGGTTCCATCCTGGAAGAGTTGAGACAGAGCACTGACCTACTCAGGTCTGCACAAAGAATTGCTTTTTTTTTTTTTTGGTAGCTTTCAGAATAATTTTAAGGGTCACTAGGAGAGATGAGATGAAGCCAGAGAAAACACATCCGGGAGGGTGGGACGAGATGTTCTTTTGTATCTGTGGTTTTCAGATCAACAGCTGTTGCTAGGGTGTGGCAAGTAGGGACACATGCCAGGGCCCTCCAGCTCAGGGAAGCCCATGGCAGCTGAGGAGGAGGAGGAGGGGGAGTGTCATCAGAGAACGTCTCACATCTCTCCACTCCGTCAGCTGTCACTTGGGGCTCTCTGTTTCTGGTGATGGTGATGGTTCGCTTGCTCCTGTTAATGCTGATGACACAGCCTCCTGGGGACACTGTGTCCATCCACTTCTGATTCTGATATTTACCCAGAGATTCCTTTTTTTTTCCAATAAATTTTGTAAAGTTTTTTTTTTGGTTGTTTCATTTTTGAAAGAGAGAGAGAGACAAAGTACAATGGCGGGCGGGTAGAACGAGGGAGACACAGAATCCCAAGCAGGCTCCAGGCTCTGAGCTGTCAACACAGAGCCTGACACTGGGTTCCAACTCAAGAACCGTGATATAACCTGAGGCTGAAGTGCGATGCTTAACCAACTCAGCCACCCAGGTGCCCCCAGAGATCCCTTTTATCGAGGAAGCAGTGGCCCAGCACCCACCTCGATCTCTGTCCAATTTGAATCATCCAGAGCTATGAGACGATAAAACTATCTACGGAGAACTGAGCCTGGGGCTCTGTGGGCTGATGGGGCAGCCTTCAGAGGACCTGTCCCAGCACAGCAGCTACTCTCTCTGATCTTGACCTAAAGCGTGAGAGACAAATGAGCATTCTGATGAGCACACTATCCTGTTTTCATTAGGGTTGAGTTAGTCACTGCATTTTATTATGTGGGAAGCTTGGCTATTTTCTAACAAGCTGTGAAACTTTGAAAGGCTATGCTGTGAGTGGTGTCTTGACAGAAAAAGCAACGGGGGGTTCGCAAGGGGATAGCGTAGAAATACAGAATTATGTGCTGGTCTGAAGGCGGTCTTAGGCTTGCCCGTCCGTGATTCATGTGGCGAGAAGGATGCCATTACCCCACCTGCCTTGTGTCCCCTTGGGGAAGAGGGGAGATCACAGCTGTTGTACTTTGGAGAAAGGTTCCTGGACTGTTTGGGAGATAAGCACAATGTCCTACGCAAAAGGATATTATCTTATTCTTTGTATGAGAATATATGAAAGTTCAAATTTACAAAGCAAATGTGTTCAGAAAGGATTGATTTTTTTTCACATTAAAGAAGAGTTTAGCACGTATTTCTTTTGCGTATCCTGAGTTAGTTTGCTATTTAAAATGCAATCCTCTTATAAGATTTGCACACTATTTTCAGGCACATACATTGAACGCACTCAAATGTGAATTACTTGGATTGCAGAAGTGCTGTCTGGCTTCCCGATTCCTTTTCTCTTCCCTAGGAGAAAAGGAGAATAAGTAAACTCGGACCTTATTTTTACTGAATTGTTTTTAAAGTTCTACTTACCTTCTTACTCTTGAACTTTTCCGTAAATGAAAGTGACTTTCACAGAATATAGTCACTGCAAAACGCAAGGGGGGTAGTCCTTGTGATGACAGATGACTGTGTTTTACACTGAGGTATAGAGAGCCCCTTATATTCTGATTAAACTGTGATGAGGTAGATAAAGAAAGCAAGACTTTACCAGAGCTCCTACTTCTTGCACGACTTTTTTCTTGGGAACTGACTACAAAAAGCAGTTTAGGAATGTGGTCTTAAGGCAGTATGATCTAATGCATAAGCATGATTCATTTTCCTTTACACTTGTTAGAATTGATTTTGTTAATGACTGGGTTGTAGAATCTGACAATCAAATGTAACGGTGGGTAGAACCGAAACCGCGGTGGGAGAGGATGCACGGACCTTGGCTGTCACGATAAAGGACACTCGTCCTGCATCCATACTTACAAGAGCTGAAAGATATCCAAAAGTATTTGAAGAACATCCAAACATAAAGAACAAGAGTGAACTAGCACTTTTTCCTTCCAATAATTTATCATGAAGAAATTTAAATATACAGAAAAGTTTAAAGACTTTTACAGTGAACACTGGTATCTCCACCACGTCGATTCTACAATTAACATTTTACCATGCTTGCTTTATCACACAACTGTCCTTCTGTCCCTCTTTCTATCCAACCATCAATTCATCTTCTTGTTCTTAGGCACTTTAGTTGCAGACAGTAATATACTTCTCCTAAAACCCTCCACATGCAATTTGCTGAAATTCAGTATTTTGTTAACAAACGAAGACTGGAGAGAGTGGTGGCTGCCATCAACTATCAGCAAACGTCTTGAGCTTCGATGATTTGGGACCATCTTAACTCACAGACTCACACGGTATTACAGCAGAGTAAAGCTCTTCACTGGTGGTCTTAGGCTTACCCATCTGGGATACTGTGGCAAAGAGGATGCTGATTCCCTGCCTGCCTTGGGTCCCCTTGGGAAGAGGGGAGATCACAGCTGTTGTGCTTTGGAGAAAGATTCCTAAAGTGTTGGGGCGATAAGTGCAATGCCTTCTGCAAAAAGGAGTTTGGGCTCAATGACGAAAAATCAGGGAAAATTTTTTGAGTTAGAGTACAATGTGATTAAGCCGAAATTTTAGGAGAAATAAAGTTCAGAGCAGGGAGCTTATACAGAGAAGGAGAAAGTTTCTATAGAAATGCCACAAGAAAGACACAGCATGGGAAAGGGTAGGAGACATTGGTATACATCTTGGACTCTGCTCCTTTCAATAAAATGCCTCCTGTAAATCTGCCCATAATGATGGTCACCTGTTCAGTATCCAGATCTTTCCTCCTCCATCTCCTACCCCTCGCCACCCTCTGATTTGGAAGATAGGCCTCTGGTGTTCAGGATTCCCTTGGTGATACATGTAAAATACAACTCTCAAGATATTACTGAAATGGCAAGTTTAGGTTCAACTTGCAAAGAATGATTTCTGTATCACTTGGATTTTGACGACTTTCCAAGGAACACCTCCACCCAGAGAGAGCCAAAGCTGTATAAAAGTCGTCTCTTTGTTTAAGCAAAGCTGTTTGGGGGGGGGGGGGAAATAATTAAGAGGCAGCCTTTTTAGAAAAGTTGCAAAACATTTTGTACTTACATAGCTCAACTAAAAAAGAGCTTTCATGTCACATGTTCAATATATTTTGTCAGTTTTCCCCCTCCGTTCTCCATAAATTGGAAATGGGAGCTACCTTTGATAATCAAGAGGGCAGGTTTTCCCACACTGTACATTGTGTTGACTTTACAATAGTGACTTTGGCATCGAGTTTATACTGCATCTTACCATAAAGATCACTAAAAGGAATAAATCCAAATCAAAGTGGTTTTATTCTCAGATAATATGACATGAATGTAGTCTTGTATTCTTCAAAATGGGTGGCATATGTACAAATGCAGCAAAGCTTCTGTACTCAAGTGATATCAAAAGTGTGATTTCTTTTCTTACGCCTGTGTTGACTACAAAAGAGGCAGCTCCAGTTAAACCCACTGAGAAGCATCCGTGAAATCTAAGAAGCTGGGCTTGGAGCCAACACATTTGTCTACATGCTCGCCATTTGCTGACTTTGCACTAATGAGGGCGAGAAGCCAAGGAGGGCAAAGTCTGATTGCTCAGGGCTGCATTATAATTTACAATTACATCTTTCAAGCGAAGGTGTAAGGTTAGGGCCAGGAATTCCTTACAGACCACTGTTCCAATGCACCAGGATTTGATGAGCCTTGTTTATTGTGGGACAGAATGAATTGATTGTTTACATGGTTAATTAACAGAAGGGAATCTCTTCAGTTGTCTTCCTGTTCGCTCCATTTTGGGTGGGTGTTTTGCTGCTAGATAATCTCATTTCCAAAAGAGGAACACAGAGAAGGAGAGGAAGTTGGTTTGGCTATTTGTCAGCAGTTCTGGAAGAATGTTTACTCAGGGCGGAGTTTGAAAACTGTGAGAATTTGGGGGCTTATCTGGACATTTTTGGTTCTTTTACGTATCTATCCCATCTATTTTCTAAGATTTCCTGGCTGAAGCCAGGCCTCTGGAGGGTCCTTGGGAAGGTCCTTAGGAGAGCGGGAGTGAGCTTTAAAGGTGTTCTTTCTCCCAATTCTTGAGATTCAGAACATCTTCCACAACTTGTAACTCTTCTACGTCACCAGCGCTCCTCTGTTGAGCATATAGACAAAAGTGTTCCCCTCTGCCAGAGAAAACTAGTTGCCAAGAGTCAACGTGTTCTTCATGAGCTTCCAAGTGTATGGATGGGGGAGGGGAGCTGGGAGGAAGACCAGCATTAGCAAAGCAACCATACTTACGGAATCTAAGATGCGTTTGGGAAGATCATTGCAATCTTTATTGGTAGCTTATGTGAACGGAAATTTCATGATAAAACATAACCTCGCAGTCCTTAAAAGGGCATCCACCTATAATATGACACAATTTGTCTTATTTTGTAGTTAAAAAATGCTCTTCTTGGGGTTAATAGTCCAGCAGGTAGCAGGGAGAATACTTATTTAAAACTATACCATAGTCTATTCAGACCAGTGTTCATCGTTTACATTTGGCAAATTCAGTTAGTGACTTAAAACCATATTTGCAAGAAGGCAGACATTTTACAGAATCAGGCCATGAGTCCTCAAGAATCATATCTTATCTACATGGCCTGAAATGCCTCTCTTGGCAGAAGGGATTGCTAATGTGACATACACATTTCTCACAGGACAAGTATTTTCTTCTCTGAGGGCCCCATGTCCTCGTGTGGTAATACTTCTCCTGGAGAAGGGTCAAGATGATTGAGTGCAGGCCTGTCTTCCCTTCCTGTCCAGAATTTTAGGAATGGGAAGTGTAAGCAGAAAATGACACCTTCTAAAGGGAAAGGCCAACTGCCAAACTTCTTCTTCCAGTGACCTGAAAGAATGGCTGCTTCTCTTGCTTTGAGCCTTCCTGCATCGTACATACTTCGGTCAAGACCTCTACAGCCCTTTCTGTTTTTGTCCCTCGGGTGTGGTGAGGGGGGTGAAGGTGAATCCCATGTTCATGGTATGGAATAAAGAACACTTTTCCTGGAGACCCATAAATGGAAAGGGCCAGCAAGAAGGTACACGCTCTTCCATTCCTCATTATCCTATAGCAAGTTGGGCACGAGCATGAAGCTGCCTGACATGCACAATGTTTCTATTCTATAGGACGGACCCTGTCCCCATGCTACTAGACCTTTCTAGAATGCACACACTGAACTCAGGCACCGAGGAGACCAAGCTGGGAAGCAGCAGGCTGTGCAGCACCTGGAGACCTTGGGGCCTTGTTTGAAGTTGTGGCCAGGAAGGGCCACAGTCCTCGGGACAGCTGGGTTTGTGGGGAGCCACTCCTGGAGGGAAAGGCCAGGCTCCCAGCCTCAGCCAACTCACTGCCTGGCAAATCAAGCTGGGCCTCCAAGGTCACCTCCACACATCCTGCTGGCTCTCCACAGGTGACAGATCTGTAATCTTCAGGGTGAGGTACAGTGCCTCATTTATTCTTAGGTCCAGAACTTCCGTGCCTAAGTCCAGGAAGAAGCATACCGTATTTTACTGCCACAAGTGCGTTTTGACTCACTCTGAAGTTTGAAAGTAGGATTTTATTTTATTTTATTTTATTTATTTATTTATTTTAATGTAACACAATTTATTTTTTTAACATATGCAATTATTTTCCATCATTTACAATACAGTAGTTACAATGACACTCGAAACCGAAAAGCAAAGTAAAAAATCAAAACCCCCACTTCTGTTTCATGTAATTAGACTTATACAGAAATTAGAAGGTTAAGTACCAACTAGTTAATCACCTAATTTCACAGCTATCTGAAGTGGCAATCGTTATATAGCAGCTTGTCTATGATACATACAAGATACATGATACAATTTGTTACTTGCCCATAAGCTAAAACACAGCCTGCTTAATACCTTTCCTTAAATTCCACCTCTATACTACAATATACTTGAGGTCCATGCAAAAAAGTAGCTACCTTTTATATAGGAAATGGATGATTAAGTCTTTGGTGCTGTAAAGCAACTTCATTTAAACATAACCACCCCCACCACCAAAAAGAGAAGAGGGGGAAAAAAAAGTAAAGAAAATAATAAGGGAAAAACCTAAGACACACTCCCTAGGGGGGAAAAAACAGCATGTAAAAAGTAGGATTTTAAATGTTACCTTATTTTATAAATGAGGTATTTAATTCAAAGGTCAAACTAGGTTATGTCTTCTAACCTCTGAGTCTTTTTAATTGCTTAACACTGAACTTCTATTTTCCTTCTGTCAAGAGAGATGGATAAATCATTTCTTGGCAGTAGACTGTAAGTTTTATTGCTATGCTATTTGCTGTGATATTTATTGGTTCCGTGTTATTCTGATTTTCTTTTAGCCTCCTCAGTAAATAATAACAGTAATAACAATAATAATTACCAGTATTTACTGAACCCTACTGTGTGCCAAATGGTGTGGTAAGCATTTTGCATGAATTATAGCATTTAATCCTCCAGTAGATATCATTCGTTTCGTTTTAGAGATGGAGACACAACGCCTTAGAAAAAAGTTAAGAAACTTGGCCAGGGTCACAGGACCAGCCAAACGGAAGAGCTGGGCTTTGCAACACAGTGGTGGTCCATCAAAAGCCATGCCTTTAGAGTTTACAGGTTGCAAACACAGTTGGACTCAGCCTGAAGCCATTAGAGCCTGGAGATCAGAGGCAGAGAATGCTTCAGCTGTTGTGGACATGGAGCCTGGGCCTTTGAAATGGACTTGTTTCAGGATATTTGTATCTGTGTTGAGTAAACATTAAATGTTCATACACAATAAGAATTATACCAACTACATATATGCAAGTGATGAACAGCAATGTTAATAACCTTTAAATTTTTAAAAAATTGTTTAATGTTTATATTTGAGAAAGAGAGACAGAACATGAACAGGGGACGGGTAGAGAGAGAGGGAGACACAGAATCTGAAGCAGGCTCCAGTTCAGGGCTCGAACTCACAAACTGTGAGATCATGACCTGAGCCAAAGTCAGACGCTGAACCGATGAGCCATCCAGGTGCCCCAATAACTTTAAAATTAATGAAGAACTATTTAAAGGCACAAAAACTTGACTTAGTTGTGTGAATAACCCACTATTTACACTACACCATATGCCTAATTACCAGGAAGTATAGTGATGAAATATGTCAGATTGACTTTTGTGTGTTTTATCCCAAGATAATAGTAAATATACTTCACCTATGGATTGTTTAGTAACCAGAAATGAAAGTTCTGGAATGTGAATCCAGCTGGTCATATTTTAGGCTGTAGGAGGAAACTTACTTATTGCTGCTTTTCTGTGGCACGGAGCTCTAGGAAAATGCATATCCCTAGGATTATGTTTTACACATAAGGAATAGATTAGTCAGTAGAATATCATGCAAGCAACATTTTGAAATGTTCCAAATATTATTTGTTACATTGTAGACTGAGAGCTCTTCAAGGCATTGCTCAATTTCTGTTTAGAGCCAGAGTAAATTTTTACTTAATTAACTATAGATCTTTACTTTAGACCCTACTATAGAGCCTTTGATTCATTGTTCTCAGAGACTGGACATTTAGTTCCAGACCCCTCTTGCTTCTTTTGTAGGAATGGATAAGACAATAATTTTATGATAACTGATTTTTTTCCACACTAGACCTTGAGATTTGGTGGAAGAAGGGTCTTGTGGTTTACGTGTTGATTTTAGGACTAGAAGAATGCAGAACTTTAAGGACTGGGGAATCTTGGATTTATGATAAAATAAGTAGAAAGATTTTCTATGATATTGGGGGATATGTAGCTTAATGCTAGAATCTTCAAGTATCCTGAGACAAGACTTGTTTTAGCAAAAGAGAGGATAAGGACTATTTCAAGGGGGCTATGCAATCTTGGCGTGGTTTCTTGAATAAATGGACTATCTCAGGAGATTCAGGTGCTGTAACTAAGCACCCTTATTGACAAAATCAGTTTAAAGTTCTGTTTCCTGGGGTGCCTGGGTAGCTCAGTCAGTTAAGCCTTTGACTCTTGATTTCAGCTCAGGTGATGATCTCATGGTTGTGAGATCCAGCCCCACATTGGGCTCCACGTTCAACGGGGAGCCTGCGTGGGAATCTCTCTCTCTTTTTCTCTTTCTGTCCCTCTTCCACTTGCATACAATCTCTCTCAGTCTCTCTCTCTCTCTTTCACAATAAATAAGTAAACTTTTTAAAAACACTTCTGTTTCCTTTTCTATAAAATAGGAAGATAAATAGGGTTCTTGAAGTAACATGCATGTAGAATTCTTAGAAAAAAGCCTAGCATGTAGGGTAGTAGTAATAGTAAATAGGTCAACATGGCTCTGAGTTAATACTCTGGAAGCATATTTTCAATTACGAAGTGAGAGTACACACATTTATTCATGATGTCAAAAACGTGAATTTTTATTTTATCTTTATTTTTAATCTTTTTTATTCTTTGAGAGAGAAAGAGGGAGAGAGACAGCATGAGCAGGGAAGGGACAGACTGAGGGAGACACAGAATCCGAAGCAGCCTCCAGGCTCTGAGCTGTCAGCACAGAGCCTGACAGGGGCTTGAACTCATGAACCAGGAGATCATGACCTGAGCTGAAGTCGGATGCTTAACCGACTGAGACACCCAGGTGCCCCTCTTTTGTTTACATTTTAAGAGACTTATATTTTATGGTAGGAAACTAAGTTTAGAAACATTCTGATAATTTTGATTGAGGAGAAAGACTTGAATACCCATACAGAATCCTAAACCATTTGTTTTCTGATTATGATGGAGGCCTAATACCTGTTGCATAGAACATGGCATTAATAATGTATATGCGATTGTAGACTAATGGGTGTTCTCTGTGCAGTCTTACCTTTTGGTAAACCTGTAACTAGACTGTATGTTGCTATTTTAACCAAATGTGAAATGCTGGCTTTATTGTCTCCTATCTTTTTTCTTTAATTTTTAAATACTTATTTATTTTTTTGAGAGAAAGAGACAGAGTATGAGCAGGGGGCAGGCAGAGACAGAGGGAGAGACAGAATCTGAATCAGGCTCCAGGCTCTGAGCTGTCAGAACAGAGCCTGACAGGGGGCTCGAACCCACGAACTGTGAGATCGTGACCTGAGCCGAAGTCTGATGCTTAACCGACTGAGCCACCTGGGCGTCCCATCTCCTGTCTTTTTTAAATCTTCAGCCCAGCCTCTGTCAGTCACTATAAATTTCAAAATAACATTGTAGGTATAAAGTCATATTATATTTTAATTCTTCCTTGTGTCTAATGCAGAGCTACATTGAGTAGCTCCTTGTTTGTATTTATGTATTCAGGCTTCTTCATGTCACTAGGAATCCGTTATTACTTAGCTGATTGACACTTTAACCACGTACCTGGAAGTTTCTTCCTCCTCTGTTAGTTCTTGCGCTTGGTCTCAGGACCTAATCTGGAGCTGAATGAAGCCTGAGGAAGGAATGACCTAAGTTTTTCACTCATTTCCACGTCTTCTTCTAATGAGAGAATTTGTCTGTCAGGTGGACGAAGAAGACGGCACGCACGCATTCAGACACTTCACAGAGCCTCGTGGCGGTTAACGCTCATCTATGCACAAATCTGTCTGTATTTAAACAGTTAGTCGAGGCTCTCCGTTCAATGTGTCTTTAGTCATTGGCAATTGGAAAGGCTTATGCTTTTTTGAAATGACAAAGTGTTATGAAGTAACCATAGTTTGTACCTACAGAATCACTATGTGGCTCGCAGAAACTTACTAGCCTGCTTCAAGAGCTTGTAGTCGTCACTGTCCAGAAGTTCTTGGAAGTCTCTGGGAATCTCCTGCCTCTCTAAATGCTTTTGGCAGTTTCCTGATTCCTCAGTGAGACTCCAGAGCATATTCCCAGAGATACATAGTTCCTGCATTTTCCAAACTTCCTGCTTCAACCTTCTCTTACATTTGTGGTAGCCTCTAAATCCTTTCAGAGAAATCCTCTTTTTCCTAAATTAGCCAGAATTAGTTTCTGTTTCTAATAGCCATTATTGACACAGAAATTAATACTAGGAATGAGGTATATATAAATACTACCTGACAAAAATTACAGATATCTGTTATACTGTTTTTTAAAATTTTTACTCAAAACACAGAGTTGGGGGATATTACTATAAAATTTTTGCCTGCTTTAGAGTTTAAGCAAAGGCTTGTACTGATCAGTATAGAAAATCATCTGATGATCAGAACAATCATCTTATGATTTGCTTACATTTGTATAAGCTTCAATACATAAAAATATATTGGATTTATAACAACATCTGTTATATAGATGGCTGGCTGTCACTGTTTTGATAGCTCGTGTGGTATCTCCACTGTTCTAAGAATAGAGTAGAATATAAACAAAGGCTTATTGATTGCTCCCGTACAGAACGTGAAATGCCTTTAATTTCCAAGTAATGAAATTTCATTCTCCCAACTCTTACTTTAAAACTAGGGAAACCCTGAGGTTTTGGACTTCTCTGTGCTTTGAAGTTCACATTGGAGTAAGAAGCAGAGAGTGTTTTACTTAGCTGATTTCTTTTGGTTGTGGTCAGTTTTCGATATTTTCACAGACCAGGATATTTGTGCAATCCTATTGTGAGCCAGTTAACGTTTTTTGATCTTTTTATATTTAGTCTGTCACTTCGGTGCACTGTTAAAATTGGAAAATATTTAGGAACAGACATAAAATCTCACTTCAGAGTCAGCTGATGGATTATGTCACTGCAGGTCAGATGACGTGCAAACATATTAATACCTATAGCTTTCACAGATGCTGTTAGAAAGGTATGATGAGCTCAGCCTCATGACTTTACAGCAGTTATTAGTTGATGGTCAGATGCCGTCAGAAAAAAATTGGGTAGTTCACACTGTGAGCCTTTGGTCTGTAGAATCACAGAGACATTTGCTGGGTGAGATAAATATATATAAAAAATTCTATTATTTCTACAACAATTTTTCTTTCCCTTTATCTTAGTTTTGTGATAAGTTTTTATGATACAAATCAGGAACACCAGCTAACATTTAAACAGATATAATGAAACTTTATATTTAGAAAGAGGTATTATTTTTTACTTTTTAAATTTTTAATTAAAGTATAGGTAACATATAATATATTAATTTCGAGTATATGACACAGTGATTTAAAATGATATATATTACTAAATGTTCACCATAAGTATAGTTACCATCTCTTGCCATACAAAGCTACTACACTATTTTTGACTATATTTACCCTACATAGTACTCTTCATCCCTGTGACTTACATACTTTATAACTGGAACTTTGTACCTCTGGACCCTCTTCTCCTCTGGCAACCACTGGTGTGTCCTCTGTATTTATTAATCTGTTTCTCTTTTTTAGTATTTTGTTGTTTGTTCATTTATTTTGTTTTTTAGATTCCACGTGTAAGTGAAATTATATGGCATTTGTCTTTTACTGTCTGACTTATTTCACTCATCATAATATTCTCTAGCTCCATCCGTGTTGTTGCAAATGGCGAGATCTCATTCTTTCTTATGGCTGAGTAATAGTTCACCGTATATGCACACCACCTCCTCTTTACTATTCATCTATCACTGACACTTGGGTTGCTCCCACGTCTTGCCTATTGTAAACAATGCACAATAAACATGGGGTGCATATATCTTTTCAAATTAGTGTTTTTGTTTTTTTCAGGTGAATGCCCAGAAGTGGAATTACTGGGTCATATGGTGCTTTTATTTTTTAGTGTTTTGAGACACCGCTGTTTTCTAGAGTGGCTTCACCAATTTACATTTCTACCAACAGTGCATGAGGGTTCCCGAAGAAAGAGGTAATATCGATTCTTACCCTTGTAATGATCCTTAGCCTGTGAGATAAGAATATGAGTGCTTATTTTGATTCCAATTTAGAGGTGAAGAGGTTTGTGTGAGGTTCTGTCAAGACTTGTTCATTGCCGTGTCCGAAGTGTTCAACCCAGAGATGGGTACCTAGTTGACATAGATTGAAAATTTGCTAAGTGACAGAATAAAGGCAGCTCAGAGAGACAGATATCAGCGACTGGCCACAGGACATACAGTTACTCAGTGATGGAAGCAGAGCTCAGATTGAGGGCTTTTCATTCCTCTCCAGGTGAGGTCCTAGTTGCCCCAGGTACATGTAAGCAAAGGTCCTCATGGAAGGTTGACCATACCATGGTTGGCCAACATTTCAGCTCCAGAGCATCAACATAATCAAGTTGTTGAACCTCAGTCTGGAGGGACCTTGGTGATGGTCTAATTCAGTGCTTGTAAATGACTGTTTCTCAGCCATTTGACTTTGTGCCAGAACAAGAATGGAACTGACAGTCTTAGTTCCTCCCATTTTCTGCTTCCTCATGCAAACCCGGAAAGTCTGCATGAGGAGTCAAGACAGTCTTTTCTGGACACTAAGAGGCCCTGAGGTGGTTAGTATGTGCAGACCTGACCCCGGACCTGAGGCTCTCACTTGGTGCTGAGCACCTGCCCTCTGTCCCACAGGCGTGTTTGCCGGACTGTTCCACACAAACGCAGCATGTCTCTGCATTTCTGATTTGTTCTGCTCAGACTTACAAGCCTCTGGTCTCCACTTTTACCTGAATACTCAAACTGGCCAGCCCTCCCTGGTGTAAAATGTTTAGCTGTCTCACATTCCAGCCCTACATTTTCTAGTGGTAGCAGTAGTCCAGCGCCTTGAGCGTGATCACCTTTGCCCACCTTCAAAGGCCCTCTGCGCCATCCTAAGGAGAGAGAGGAGGAAGTACAATGTACTCTGAACTGCCCAGGTGAAATCCCATCTTCTTCAAGTCTATTGCCATTAGAAAGAAAAAAATTGTGAAGACATTCTTTACTTAAGTGAGTTCATTTCTCAGATACACTGTGAATGTCTCTTACATGCCGAACATTGTGCTAGCTCTTAAGAAAAATAAGTATATTGTCCCAACCCTGCCCTCAGGGAGCTCACACCCGGCTAGTCCAGCAGCTGGTGCCAGAGATGGAAATGTGGACATGCCGCGTGATGATTTCCACCATAGTAGGGCGCATACGGTGCAGTAGAGCTGCCCGAGGAAGGGCCTGGCTCTCCCTGGTGGAGGGGGATGATGATTTCCCTGAGCAGGTAGCAGCAGAGCCGGGTTTTGAGGTTTACTCAGGTACAGCAAGGAAGAGGAGGTTCATTTGAGGAACAGAAAACAGCAAGTGGAAAGACTTGAAGATGAGAAATGTCATGGCATGTTCAGGAAAGTCCAAAGGGTCTTGCAGCCTGTTGGTCTTCAAATGTTTCTGCTTGCCCATCCCGATCTGTAAAAATGTTTTGATCCTCAAGGCGCCTGGGTGGCTCAGTTGGTTGGTGTCCAACTTCAGCTCAGGTCACGATCTCACGTTTATGGGTTCAAGCCCTGCATCGGGCTCTGACAGCTCAGAGCCTGGAGCCTGCTTCAGATTCTGTCTCCCTCTCTTTCTGCCCCTCCCCCACTCACCCTTTGTCTCTCTCTATCAAAAATGAATAAACATTAAAATTCTTTTAAATGTTTTGATCATGTTAATAGCTATACACATGTACTACTATACTAATGCATATGTGTATTATAAGCATACACAAAAACAGAAATTGCAATACTTTTAAATGTTTTTTTAAAATGTGTATTCATTTTTGAGAGAGAGACACAGAGTGTGAGTGGGGGAGGAGCAGAAAAAGAGACACACAGAACATGTAGCAGGCTCCAGGCTTCAAGCTGTCAGCACAGAGCCCAACACAGGGCTCGAACTCAAGAACTGTGAGATCATGATCTAAGCTCAAGTTGGACACTTACCCGACTGAGCCACCCAGGAGTCCCTAAATTGTAATACTTTAAAAGGCGAGATAAAATAAATGTAGACATTCTCATATTAAAAAAAAAACAGTTCTAATGTTTATTTATTTTGAGACAGAGAGAGCATGAGCAGGGGAGGAGCAGAGAGAGGCAGAGAGTGAATCCCAAGTAGGCTCTGCACTATCAGCCCAGAGCCTCATGCGAGACTCAAACTCACAAACCCGTGAGATTACGACCTGAACTGAAATCAAAAGTTGGATGCTTAACTAGCAAGCCACCCAGGCGCTCTTGCATTCCCATATCTTTGTAGCTGCACCCATCAGATGGTCTTAGGCCCCTCCTTTTCAGCCACTCTCTACGAGGATGTGATAGTCACTGCTGTATCTCTATGTGGGGCACAGTTTCTAGCTTTACTAGGGGTCAGTAAATATTTGATGCGTTGAGTTCATTTTTAGCATTGCCATCATTAGCCTTAAGTAGTGAGCTGGTGACAAATATGTCTCAGCTTTACTGAAGGAAGACCTTGGTAGCTTTTCCCAGGGCTCCAAGCAGGATTCTAGAGCATGGAGTTCAAACTCTGACTCTCACTGTTTATCTCAGGGCAGGCAAGGCCCTTACATAACTTTTCTGTCTCTTAAGAGGGTATTTATGATGTTCAAAGGGGCAAAAATATTCCTGCACATCACATGGCGCTTCTGCCGGGTGACTAATAAAAGTGATATTGTGAAGCACGTGACACTGATGAAAAGCTTATCAGAATGGTAATTGGCGCTACTGTAAACAGGGGGAGAGAATGAGAGCCATTCTTCATTCTACTTCTCTTTTTGCTAATGATAACAGCATCAAAAGCATATTTTTCTGTTTGACTTTTGAATCCAGAAGTCTGTGACGCTGTAGCTGCAGTACTGCCTTTTCAACAAGGCAACAAACAAAACATAGTCTGTCCCATGCCTTGTGATTAACAGATAGGTTTGAACAAGATTTAAAGCAGTGTATGTGAACTCTTTTTTATTTTTATTTTTATTTTTTTTATAATAGTTTATTGTCAAACTGGTTTCCATATAACACCCAGTGCTTCTCCCCACAAGTGCCCCCCACCATGACCATCACCCCCTCCCTCCTTCCCTCTCCCCTTTCAGTCCATGGTTCATCTTCAGTATTCAGTAGTCTCCCTTGATCTGTGTCCCTCACTCTTCCCCGCTCTCTTTCCCCCTTCCTCTCCCCATGGTCCCCTGCCAGGTCTCTCCTGTTAGACCTATGAATGCAAACATATGGTATCTGTCCTTCTCTGCCTGACTTATTTCGTTTAGCATGACACCCTCAAGGTCCATCCACTTTCCTACAAATGGCCAGATTTCATTCTTTCTCATTGCCATGTAGTACTCCATTGTGTATATATATACCACATCTTCTTGATCCATTCATCAGTTGATGGATATTTAGGCTGTTTCCATGATTTGGCTATTGTAGAAAGTGCTGCTATGAACATTGGGGTACATGTGCTCCTATGCATCAGCACTTCTTTATCCCTTGGATAAATCCCTAGCAGTGCTATTGCTGGGTCATAGGGGAGTTCTATCGATAGTTTTTTGAGGAGTCTCCACACTGTTTTCCAGAGCGGCTGCACCAGTTTACATTGCCACCAACAATGTAGGAGGGTGCCTGTCTCTCCACATCCTCGCCAGCATCTATAGTCTTTTGATTTGTTCATTTTAGCGACTCTGACTGGTGTGAGGTGGTATCTCAATGTGGTTTTGATTTGAATTTCCCTGATGATGAGTGACACTGAGCACCGTTTCATGTGCCTGTTGGCCATCTGGATGTCCTCTTTGGAGAAGTGTCTATTCAGGTCTTCTGCCCATTTCTTCAATGGATCATTCATTTTTCGTGAACTCTTTTTTAAAGTGCATGGAGTGCCTCGGTGGCTCAGTCGGTTAAGCCTCCAACTTCGGCTCAGGTCAGATCTCACGTTCGTGGGTTCAAGCCCCTTGTCAGGCTCAGTGCTGACAGCTCAGAGCCTAGAATCTGCTTCGGATTCTGTGTCTCCCTCTCTCTCTTTCCCTCCCCTGCTCATGCTCTATCTCTGTCTCTCTCAAAAAATAAATAAAAACATCAAAACAAAATGAAAAACCTGTCTCAGGATCTGTTTAAAAAAATCTAGCAAGGACTATAAAGTATTGTGATTCTCTGAACATAGACATGCTGCTTAATTTTATTTATTCAGTATCTTATGTTCACCCACTAATTGTATTGATTCCATTTATACCATTGTTTTTCTATTATCAAACTAACACAATCCCCTATTCTTTGGTTTATACCCCTTTATTAAAATGCAGGTTTTATCATTGTTTTCCTCCGAACACCTCTTATTCTGGGCTGGCTCCGGTTTCTGTCTGCAACTCCTCCCGCAAAACAAAGAAGTTGAGACCTTGACTTGCTATTGAAGCAAATAGCAAACAAATGAAATGAAATCAAATATTTATTCCTTCATTATGTAACCATAGGGAAAGTTACAAGTCTGATAAATGGAGA
This sequence comes from Helogale parvula, assembly GCA_004023845.1. Classification (NCBI taxonomy): domain Eukaryota; kingdom Metazoa; phylum Chordata; class Mammalia; order Carnivora; family Herpestidae; genus Helogale; species Helogale parvula. The sequence goes on along the minus strand of PJEM01006789.1, from coordinate 54,891 downwards.
CTGATTTGCAGGGCATTTTAAGTGTTCTCAAGGAACTAACTAGATAGTTAATTTGTTAGCTGCCCAGGGCAGATGTAATTGTGGTGTAAATCAAAGTTCCCTCAGAACAGACCTCAGGCTTAAACAGATGCCAGGGCCTCATTAAAAACCAGGACAGACAGCTCACCAATTCACAGAACACAAGTATCATTTACTTTTTGGTACCTAGAGTGAGGGTTTGTCATGTTTGCATTGTTTCCTAGCATCTTGCATACAAGAAAACAAATATTGGGATGGAAAGATATGGCAGACAGGTGCAGGAGCACGATCATGCTAAATGGAGAGAAGTCTTTCAAAGGCCGTCTAGAATCTTAATGATTTCCGAGGAGTCCACTCTCACCTCCCCTACCCTGCCTCTGCCAGCCTAATTAATAGAGTGTGACTTTTTAGCTGTTGCCAAGTGCCACTACCATTCAAGCAACAGCTGTCAGGAGAATGTGGCTGCAAGGTGATGCGATCTTTAGTTATCTAGCTATCTTTAGAAATTACAGTCTTGGGTTTAAAAAGTGCTCTAGTTCATAAGCAGCCACAGGTGTTTGGAATCATGCTGGGTGTCCAGGGCTCTAAACAGAGATTGGTTACGTTTTCAGATTCTTTATATAATCATCAGCATGGTTTTAAATACCAACCCATCCACCGTAACAAAATGGGGCAGTAGAGAGAAAATGGAGGTTTTCAGGGTGCTTATCAAATAATGGAAGACCCATGAAAAGCATAAATATGCAAATACCACTGCAGGTGCAACCATTGATATCCCCAACTATAACAAGGCAGAAATAGTCTTACTGATGAGGGTGGATACACTCTTTCAAGTGTGGAGTCTTGTGAACTATTACAGTGGCAATTCCAGTCATTGTAGAAAACCTCTTTTTCATCATCTACGGACAGGTTAATTGTCTCTCCCTGACGTGCCACATGAGGTTGTTTGCAAAAATCAAATGAGAGGAAGTGTATGGAAGTGACTTATAAGCCATAATGTGCCAGGCACATGAAATGTGGCATCATTATCATGTTGAATGTCAGCGGGACTCAGATGTATAGAAAACCGGATACTCCGGAGTTACTACCTAGATTCTTTCTTTCACACTCAATCTACTTCCTTGTTGGCTGTTGACGGATGGCTTTTTGCTTCTGCTTTGGCCCCTCTTCCCTATGCTCCTCAGTCTGAGTGACCTGGGATGCAGGCAAGTGTAGGTCTAGAAATATGAGGTTATATGCACCAAAGCCTCCTTAAATAGGAGCAAGCTTACACACCGTGAGTGTTCAGTGACTCCATTGGTGCCTCCACAGTCTGGAAATTTAGCTGTAAGTGTGCGGAGTTCCTGCCAGGGTCACAGTAACTACGTTAAGAAAGGGAAAATGCAAACCTGGACTAATCCAGTCACTAGATTGCTAGTAGTTTCTTCTCACTAGCCGGGTGTCTCACAGGTCCGCAGTGATTTTCTTGAGAGTGATATTAGATACATGCACTAGCATTTTATTATGTGGCCCAGGGTAGTCTTTTTGTTTTCTACTCAATCGTAAGTGAAATACAGAGTTTTAGCTTGAGTTTCTCCCAGGGTTTCACTTTTCTTTTCTTTTTTGAGTACAGCTGACACACCTTTAGTTTCAGGTGTACAACATTGTGATTCAAGAGGGTTACACGTCATGCTGTCCTCACCACCAGCGTGGTTACCATCTGTCACCGCACAACTGTGTTACAGTATCATTGACTATATTCCTATGCTGGGCCTTTTATTCCCAGGACTTATTCCCTAGAGTTTCATTTTGCTTGCATTCTGTTAGTCACCAACAAACAAAATCACAATACCAATGGACTTGGTGTCTACACTAAAGGCAGCCTAAACATTTGGAGAGAAGTGTTTTGAGTACCTGAAAGGGGCTACTAACCCCTGAAAGTGCTTATTTTAGTTTGTATATTTCTTGTCTTCCAGTGTGTGTGTGTGTGTGTGTGTGTGTGTGTGTGTGTGTGTATCGCTGAACCTGAGACTCTCAGTATTCTCTTTTTGTGTTTCCTTTGTCACGTTTCCCCCACAGCACAACTGTCTCTGCCCCATCACTTCACAAAACTATAGTGAACACAGCACCTTCAGATTCGGCTCCGTGTCCTTGGGACTGACTGGGTACCATAGGCTTCTAGCAATTTGCTCGTCTCTGGTGGTCTGGCTCGTTCGCTGAGCTGTCAGTGGATCCCTGGAGGCCCATGTCCAGCAACCTGAGGCATAACTGTCCAGACTTGCCTGGATCCTGACAGACAGAGCTTCGGCCAAAGCTCAGACACCTGCTGTCTACATGTTCTGTGAAGAATCAGTAGTGTGGGGTCTTTCTGAAGGAAGAATCACTTAACATTATTTATCTGGTGAAACCAAACACACAACATTGGTCCAAACACACCTTAGTGTTAATAGAAGAAATGCTTTGAAGTGCCACCTGGACAGGTTAACAGTCACCAAAGGGCCCAAGATGAGAGTACGTATTTGCATTCTGTACTGTGCTAAGGCTTCTTTATGTCTGGCCGGAAACAAAGATGAACATCCAGATCCTTACACCAAGTGCCATTTACCATTAGCCCTGTCCCAGATGCTTTGGGAAATAAGCAGGAAGAATGAAATAGTTCTATAAGCATAGGATTTGTAGTCTACTTGAAGAGAATTAATGCAAATAAGGGTAAAATAATATGCAAAATAATATGTGGGTAAACATGAGCATCATAGAAAATATATCATAGAGGAATCAGGGGAACGAGGTCGTGTCTGGATGGATGAGAGAAGACATTGTGGAAGAAGGTGGAGATAAGCTGGACTTTCCTGGAGGGATAGGAAAGGGGAGGGGATAGCCTGAAAAAAATTAGCATAAATATAAGAACAGAGGCGGAAATGAAGGTGATGCATTTGACAAAAATGGAGGAAATAGAAGAAGAGGAAAGTAATTGGATAGATTCAGGTTTAACATATTATGGTGACTTTGGGGTGTGTGTGTGTGTGTGTGTGTCACATCCTGTACACATAGAATACAACACTTTCATTTTGAAGAAACAACACCTGTTTCACTTACGTGGTCCCTGAACTAGTTTGCCATGAGGAGTTTTTTCCAGCTATTCTTGGTATGCAGTTGGGGCTCAATAAGTGCATATTGGTTGAGAAATCTTTTACAAGCCCCATGAAGAAAGCAGCCTTCACAACTGCTGCGGATGTCTCTGATAACCCCTTTGTGGGCCCTTGAAATACTTTAACCCCAGAGAAACGTTCTATTCCCACGTCACAGACCTGCACACCCAAAGTCTATGGCACTTTGGCGTCTGTCTTGTGGGCTAAAAATAGACGATCGTAACCCTAGACAGTGTTTGTGCAGCATGCTTAGCACAAGATTCGTTTTGATACATTCATCCTTGTTTGGAAGCCCTAAGGAAATGAAATTGCTGTTTTGTGCTCCCAGGCCTTGTGGTTTGTGGTAGGTCTTTTCAGTACAAAATGTGCCCCAAACGGCCTGTTCTATTTTGATCTCATGAATTGAGATTTTACCCTGGAGGCTCTTCAGGGCGTCCATAAAAAACAAGAGAGAAGTTAGAGTTGAAAGAGATTTTAGCAATAATCTAGTCAATTTCCTCAGTGTCCAGATTAGGAACCTCAGGTCCTGATTCGGTAAGAGCCCTCCCCTGGGGGCCACGTTACCTAGACAGAGGCAGCCCACGCTCTGGTTTGGGTGCCCGGACCCGGACTCCTCCCAGGGACAACGCAGCACCTGGGCTCTGTTGTTCCCCCCACACCGTGAGCAGGGACCGTGAGGTCCTCTTTCGGAGCCCAGCTTCCGCTTTGGGTCTCCTTTCCACCAGCCAGACCCGTTGTTCCCTCTTCTTCCCTAAAAGTCGTGCATCTTCCGACTTTAAACTTCCTCTGCATCAAAATGGGAAGAGCTACCGTGTCTTCATTTACACTTGCTGCTTCACCGATTCCATATAATATGAGTGGGTTGTCAACCTGTTCCTCAGCCAAAGACCTGTCTTAAAAAAAGAAGAAGAAAAGATTGTTGTGCTTCTTATTGGATGGAGAGCTGTGCTCCTCCTCAAGGAGGAGAGAGCAGGTGGGGAGATACATTTAAAGAGAGGAGGGGCCCTAAGAATCACCCCATAGGTTGGCCCTGGAGGTAGTTCGCTTGTATGCATTTTAAGGTTTTTGGTAGTGTGGGCTGTAGACTCACAGGGTCCTGATTTCTGGGGCCTGGAAATAGACGTCCTGAGGGAAAGTCCCACCTGGACCACACCCTGCCCCTCGCAGGTCTCCTGGCTCAGTGCTCCTGTCATGGGCCGCTCTCCCCGCTGCTTTCTCCCCCTATCCTTTCTTCTTTGTGTTCCACGGCACACTGCTGATTCTGTTTCACTCCAGCCCAGGGGTTTGTGATGTGTGCTCCCTAAAGAACCGCGTCAGCATCGCCAGGGCCTTTGGTAGACATGTGGATTCCTGGGCCCACCTCCAGACTTACTAAGTTGGAAACTTTGGAGGGGGGGCCCAGCCCTCCATGGAAAGAGGCTCTCCTGGTGATCCTATTGAAGTCTCTCTCTGAGTGTTGCTGCCCTCACCTTTTCTGACCTGAATCTCTGCCCCTCCATGGAGTAGTTGGCAGGTATTTTCCAGATTGCACTTGGCGGTCCCGGGGACAATCCTTGGCTATCATTTCGTGATCTTTGTACTTCAACTTTCTATTTTTTTTATTGTTTAAAATAGGCCCTGAGACTGTTTCTTCTCCAGGAAGGAGTGGTGGTAGAATGCCGTGTTGTCTTTCTCAAGAGGGGGTACATACAGGCTGCGTGTGACCAGAGATGACCTGAGGACTGGTCCCGGACAGAGTCTCCTAGGCCAGCTCGCTCATCAGGGGGCCACCTTTCAAGAAAGGCTTGAGAGGCAGCAGCCGCTTTTCCCAGGTCGTCTGATTGGAATCAGGAGGCCAAGTTGAAGTTCCAGTGGGTTGAACAGGGGCAAGTTGCCCAGCTTCTCAGTGTCAGCTTTCCCACCTGTGCAGCAGTGATGTTGTCGGGAGGGCTTGACTGGACAGGCTGAAGGTTGTTTCCTATTAAAACAAGACAGGTATTTAATTATCAGTTTGGCTGATACCACAGAAGGGGTGAGATTAGTTCTAGTAATCTTGCAGGATGCAAGGCCTCTGTGAGTTTTTAGGGAGTGACCAAGCACTGCCTTACCTTTGATTTTCTCTGCTTTTACTGCCACCCCACCTGCAGGGCTTTTCCTCATCCTTGAACAAAGAACAGCTAAGTCTCTCCAGGAGTCGCTAACTCACCTTAGTGGTTCCCCGATCTGTCCCAGAGATATTAACTAAATTTCATGCAAAACCCTGCGCCCATACTAGAAAACAATGGTCAGTCACTTAAGGACTGCATCTATTCTAAAAAGTAACTCAAATACATAGTGGGCTCTTGATGGTGCTTCTGGCAAAATCTGACAACGAAATATGTAACGTATAAGAACAACAGTCAGGGCTGGCATTTATTGAGCGCTTACTGTGTACTAAGCACTTTATACAGTTTCTCACTTCACCCTCACAGTAGGAGACCTCACAGTATTGTTATTCCCATTTTGTAGATGAGAAGGTTGAGGTACTGAGAAGTTGAATGTTTTGTCCAAAGTCACACAGCAGATAATGGATGGAACTTGGATTTAAGCCCCAGTCATTCTGGCTCCACAGCTCTGCTGTGAATGAATGACAGAGAGGATAAGGATGTTCACTAAGGCACCTGGGTCCCGGTTCCTACCTGAGAGCTGTCCTTTCGTAGTTGAATCAGTAACCAGTACTGATCTGTGAGTCACTCTGTGTCCTCAGTGAGTTCCATGAACCAATCTGGAGCTGTTCCTTCACCTGTAAAATGGCAGTTAGAGGCCCGGTATGCCTGGGTGTGGCGTAAACAAATCCCAACCTATTTGAAAAAATAAAAATCTCGGAGCTTCTTGGAAAGACGCTTTGTAAGCAGGAAGAACATCGTCCTTCTGACTTATCAGAGGAAGAGATCAGAGCTGGGGATGCTGATGCAATTGCTCTTTGCTCCTTCAGAACAGGAGACCTCTTAGGAAAAAGCCCACAGGAGGAAGAAGACAGTGAAAATCTCAGGTCTAATGAGATAAGGGAGGCTGACTTAGGGGCCTCCCCATCTTGACCCTGTATTTACCTCTTATCACCAGGATGAGCTGAAAGATTTAAAAGGGCCTCTTGAGCTTTCGTGCACTGTCATCGAAAGTGTTTGTTATATGTGCTGCATGAACTGATGCTGACTCTCTGAGACAGTGTAGCTCCCCAGCCCCAGCCCTTCCCCCCGCCCCCCCACCATGTCACCTGAATTCTACCACATTGGCTCAATGCAGGCATGAAGACCATGTGATGACTTCTTTTGCACACACCTCTCAGAGCCCCGTCTGTATTTATATTGGTAGCAGCATCTGCGTGATGTATAAATTGCATAAATTCTCGCCTTTCCATGGCCCTTGAGCATAATGTTTTCTCTTTCTTTGTCTACATGAGCATAAAACAGGCAGAAGACACGTGGTTCTGCCATTTAAAGTGTGATTCGCTTTTTTTTAAAGTTTATTTTTATTTATTTTTGAGAAAGATACAGAGAGCGAGTGGGGGAGGGACAGAGAGAGGAGACAGAATCCCAGGCAGGCTCCACGCTGCCAGCACAGAGCCTGACACAGGGCTTTAAGTCACAAACTGCGAGATCATGACCTGAGTCAAAACCAAGAGTCAGACGCTTAACCAACTGAGCCACCCAGACGCCCTGCGGAACTCTTTCTAAACATAGAAATCGGACGATCTGGGTTCAAGTCCTGACCCTATTCCTGGTTGAAATGTGACTTGAGCATGTCACTTGAATTTACTGGACTTGCTTCTTTATCTGTCAGTGAATAATGACAGTGCCTTCCTGATCACAGGGATGTCAGCTCTGATAGCGTGTGGCCGTGTTCAGGTGTTAAGTATAAATGACTGTTATTATTTCTGCTTGTACTCCTTCATCAAGAATACGGGACTCAGCATCAAACATGCTGCTGTCCTGGCTGTGTTTACCATCTCACTTTGTTGTGGTTATAAGATACACAGCATATGGGACTTTTCTTTGCTGACTCGAGCTGTTCCTGGACTGGCTCTGTACAGAACTTATGGCTCTGCCTTTGTGCCTGACTCACAGATACATTGCCTACAAGCCTCCTGAAAAGGGGTCCTGCTGGTGGAACATTTGACATCATGTGGTCACTGCAGCTTTCCATACAGCGTGTGTGTGTGTGGTGTGAGACCAGTTCCCTCTGGCTTTCTAGGATCACATATGCTCTGTTTACATTAACCAGTTTCACGCTCTTTCCTTCCTATCACTGTCTGTTGTTCTGATCAGGTTGGGAGAATTCAAGCGTCTTCTTGAAGCCAAACTACATGAAATGTGTATTACGATCCTATTTCACATAACTGTATATACACAAACATAGCCATACATTTACACATACGAGAGTACATACGAGACTATTAATGTTTTTCTTTTGAAAAGTGGGGGTCAAGGAATATTTTGAACGCACCCCAAAGTAAATACAGTAGTGAACCCCATGCACCTGTCTCCTGGCTTCGACAATTATGAACTCATCATTGGTACCCAGCTTCGTGTTATACATATGTGAGCTTCTTTTTATCTATCATGAGCATGTCTTATTTTGATAATTTGAAATATTAATTACAAAATAAATTCAAACATTAAAAGGAAATGCAGTAGGTCAGATTTCATTTGTTCCTGTCTTTTTTCTCACCCTTTTAGATCTGGGTCCTTTCAGGGGTAGGTGATCAAGAGTGATTTTCTTCGAGTTCTCTGCTCCCCAAGGACAGACAGGAGCTGTGGCTGAACATCTGGCGGAGACAAGCGCTTTGGTTTACAGCACGTCTGCGTCAGCGCTGTTGCTCAAGTCACAAGGCTCACACTGTCAGCCTCGCCGTTTGGCTTGCTGTGTTTTTTAATTAAACTGTTTACTTTGGCTGAGATTTATGACACTGTTTTTAAATGAGAATATGCGCTTTCTGTCCCCCGCTTTGTTCCCTGGGCCCCACAACCTGTGCAGTGCCCTGCAAGCTATTTTCCAAAAAACAATTTCTGCGTTTCTTATCAGATGGACGGTAATTTTGCAGGGATTGTTAGCGCCCTGCGCTCAGTGGTGTTTGTTCTCCTAGGGCTGGGAGAGGAAATTGTCTGATGCAAGTCCCTCAGCCGGTTTGCTGGACAGGAATAGAATATTACAAAATCACCTTGACTCTAAAGCCTGTGAACCAGCTGTGTGAGGTGAATGACGGAAAGGTGGTTTTTGTATTTAAAACTCCTTGGCCAGTGGGATTGAAAATGCAGCTAAAATAGGGATGGCTGTTCCTCCCAGTGGTTCACGTGGATTGATTTGGACTAGTTAGAAGACTATTCTGCCCGATGCGTTCTCCGTGCTGAATGCACTGTGTGAGCAAATTGATATTTCACGTTAACACGAATCTATCCCCTACTATGCACCAGGTGCTAGAATTACAAAAATAAATAAGCAACTCTTCCTTTGTATGCTTCTCATCTGAGTGTAATGCAGTAAGATGAATGTTTCCTAGTGGCATTAAAATAGTGTGGGAGAATGGAGGGAAAAGGCGTTCTGGCTTTCGGAGGCTGGGGAAGTGTTCACAGAGGAGGTGCCTCTTAGGCTGAAGAGCAAATAACATTTTTCGAATTATTGAAGCAGAAGACAGGTCTTGAGCAGAGGCGTGGAAGGTGACGACGTGTGCAGGGGAGGGAGAAGAGTCCAGTGTATCCAGACTTCGAGGCAGGTGCATTTGTGGTTGGGAGGGGAGAAGGAGGTGCGGACGCTCGGAAGAGGCCTCCGGCCAGGATGGAAGACCTCCTTAGAGCCTGGCCAGGGTGGTTCTTTTTGATTCAGGGAATCGAGGCGTCTTCAGCCACCTGAAGGGATTGGCGCTGCTCTGGGTATTACGAGGATGGGCACAGCTGGGAAGAAGACCTGGAAAACTCCAAGGAACCACCGCACTTCAGGGACAGGCATCTCTTGCTGTCCCTCATTTGTGACCTTGGCTTTGCCGTGCTGGCCTCCCTGCTTGCCTCTCCTTCACCGTTGGGCAGTTTCTTCAGTGTCTTCTAGTCCTGGGAATTTTTCACCTTTGCTCTAGGAATTCCACGCAGAGAGTCATGGGGATGTGGAGGGTGTATGTGGGAGAACCGAATGGGAAAACAAGGAAATACTCTGGATCTGGAAGTCTTTTAGCTAGAACATCCTATGTTGCTCTGTTGCTCTGTTTTGCACATTTACACCTGGGTAATTTGCACTTGAAGAAAGCGTTCTGTGGCACAAAGAGAGGTTGAAGACTTCAGCTCTGGTTTAAATCTTGGAGGGAGCCATTCTGCTTGGCTATAGCTAATTACTGTCACTTGAATTGGATAGGATCTTGTGCCTCTGGGCTCCTCACTGAATTGCCTCTCTGGGCATGTATGTGCAGGGGCCACCTTAGATCAAGGTCTCTTCCAGTGCGGAACTGCCCCAGGCATGGAAAACAGGCCTAGGGTTATTATGAACCTTGTCTGAGGTGGGTAGGGCAGGGTTCATAATAGGAAGGCAGTTTTAAATGGAAGGGGATGTTGGACATGGCAGACAGGGTGACCAACGTGTCCCGGAAGCATGGTATGTTTAAAGGTGTAGCTTTTAGGGGGCGCCTGGCTGGCTCAGTTGGTGGGTGTGTGGCTCTTGATCTCACGGTTGTGAATCTGAGCCCCATGTTGTGTGTGGAGATTACTTAAAAAATACGGGTTTTAGGCCCTTGCTCAGCATTTTATGAAGTTGTTATATTCCAAGAGAGGCCTAGCTACTCAAAGTTTTCATTTTCCTGTAAGACTTTGAAATACTCCTTACTCTATTCCCTTTTTGAAGATCTCCATGCATAGTAGTGTATTGTGACAACCAGGGACACCTGGGAGGCTCAGTGGGTCAAGCATTTGACTTCGGCTCAGGTCAGGATCTCATGGCTCATAAGTTCGAGCCCCACATCGGGCTCTGTGCTGACAGCTCTGTGCCGACAGGCTCCCTCTCTCTCTGCCCCACCTCCGCTCACACTCTGTCTCTCTCACTCTCTCTCAGATATAAATAAATGTTAAAAACATTTTTTTAAAGTTGTGAAAAGTTTTAAGGGGTAAAGTTTAGTTCAAGTAAAAGGAAAATGTTTCTTTGAACAACACTCATACACGTACAATAGGGATTACAACTTTGGAAATTGATTTCCCTGGAACTGAAAGCAGAGTTTGTAAAAATAGATGGTTACTAAGTTGTGGAGTGGGACTCCTATGAAGTTACTGAGAAGCATCCTCGCCATTTTGAAAATGGCGTCATTTCTGTTAGTGTCCTTGGGCATTTGTTTGTTCAGCAAACATTACGTGCCCACAATGCTATGCAGAAACACTTGGTTATGTGTTTGCTGTGTGAAAATTCTTATCTGTTTATTGCGGTAGGTTTTCTGGAATGTAGATTTTTTTTTTTTTTTTTACAGTTTTAGTTTAGAGAGAAAGAGCGTGCAAGCAGGGAAGGGGCAGAGGGGGAGAGAGAGAGAAAATCTTAAACAGGTTCCACACCAAGCTTGACATGGGGCTCTATCTCACGACCCTGAGATCATGACATGAGCCAAAATCAAGCGTTGATGCTCAACAGACTGAGCCCCGTCGGTGCCCCTGGAATGTACAATTTTTAATGCTCAGTTTTAGAATTCTGTATTTCTGACTATGAAATAAAAAAAGATGTAGCACCATTATCAACCCCGGTAACCTGTCTAAAAATATCAGTAGCTCTTGGATCCAGAGTTCCTTCCCCTCCATCATCTGTCTGCTTAGGTTTCTAAACATGGAAATGTTCCAGGCCCTGGTGGAGGCTGGAGAGGTGAGGCAGCCTAGGGCTTCTCCCCTCCGTGCAGGGGGGGAATCGGCAGGATTCAAGAATGCTCCAGAATTAGCACCACGTTCAGCGTTCGAGAAAGGATAGTAACTGAAAGGTTCTATTTTGTAGTATTTAAAGATAAATATTACCTAATAATTTTTTTTTAATTGGAAAGTTTATAGGAGCTAAATCTCATCTCTTGGCTCATAACATATTCCTCCTCCACCAAATTAGAGGGTAGCTCGTTCCACGTTTCAATTTCTAAATAAATTGGTCTTCATTATTCTTGGATTCCTGACAGACACCATATCTAAGAATTAATGTTTCGCATTCTGCCACTTGGAGCGTGTTCAACAAATTACTCAGTGTCATTGTCACTGAATTAATTAGAAGGATTCGTGTGAGACTGTAGCACGCCTATGTGAACATGTTTTTTTATTAGGCTTTATTTATTTTTTATCAATAATTAGAGCTCTATGTGGGTATTGTGGTTTTAGCATTACCTGTGTTAGAGCGTTGTCATGAGGATTGATTGCCCATCAAGCAGGTAAAATAGTAAGGGCTCGAATGCTATCTGTATCTTGATTAATGAACTTTGTGACTGTGTGATGAAGTAATCATCATGGATCTAATTATCCCCGTTTTCTCAGTGAAGATTCTGGTGCTCACAAGTGTGATCGTCTGGAATTACTGGCAGTGTCAGGATGAGAGCCTCGTGTTCATATTCCTAGTCTTGTGTTTCTGACACCCTCGTAACTGACATTTTGGGGTTCAGTATCTTGATATATGAATTTGGGGAGCATGCAACATTCAGGCCACAGAAGTTAAACCAGCGTATGTGAAAATGCTTAGTATAATAATGGGCCTATAGTAGTAGCTCAATTAAAATTTGTTAAAATTTATTTATTTTGTGAGAGAGCCAGTGGAGGAGGGCCAGAGAGAGAGAGGGAGAGAGAGGGATGTGCCATCAGTGCAGAGCCCGATGCGGGGCCCAATCTTAAGATCATGACCTGAGCCCAGGGCAGCTGTGTAACTGCCTGAGCCCCCCAGGTGCCCTGCTTGTTTTCTTTCTGCACAGCCTACAGGAATGGGGTCCTTGTTTCTCTCCTCCTGGCCCTTCTCCCTGCCCATGTCCCAGCGGGGCACTTCAGCTCCACACCGCTCCAGTGCCTCCCGTCGTAAGTACTTCCTGGTTGTCTTAGCCCAGGCGCCAGTACGCAGGATCGCAGACTGAGCAGCTTAAATAACAGAAATGTACTGGGGCTAGAAGTCTGAGATCGAGGTGCTGGCAGGGCTGGCTTTTCCGAAGCCTCACTCCTTGGCTACCTTCTCCACGTGTCTTCACATGGTCTTCTCTCTGTACATGAGTGTGTCCTAATCTCCTCTCCTTATAAGGACACTAGTCATATGAGATTAGGGCTACCCGCATGACCTCAATTTGATTACCTTTTATTTTATTTTATTTTTAATGTTTATTTATTTTTGAGAGAGAGAGAGAGAGAGAGAGAGAGAGAGAGCGAGAGCATGAGTGGGGGAGGGGCAAAAAGAGAGGGAGACAGAATCTGAATCAGACTCCAGGCTCTGAGCTGTCAGCTCAGAGCCCGACACGGGGCTTGAACTCTCAAACTGCAAGACCATGACCTGAGCCGAAGTCAGATGCTTAAATCAATTGAGTCACCCAGTCTCCCCTAATTTAATTACCTTTTATTTTTAAATTATATTTTATAAAGGAAATGCAAGGCTGATAAGAGAAGGAAAAACAAATGGGAGAAACTTTTTATTTTTTAAAGGCAGGTTTAAGACTCTTTTGGAGGGACGTCTGGCTGGCTCAGTCAGTTGAGCGTCCAGCTTCAGCTCAGGTCCTGATCTCTCAGTTCATGGGTTCGAGCCCTGCATTGGGCTCTGTGCTGACAGATTAGAGCCTGGGAGCCTGCTTCGGATTCTGTACCTCCCTTGTTCTCTGACCCTCCCCTGCTCATGCTGTCTCTCTCTGTCTCTCAAAAATAAATAAAACATTTTTTTTTAATTTTATAAAAAGCCTCTTTTGGAGAAGCGCCTGGGTGGCTCAGTCGGTTGAGCATCCGGCTGTGGCTCAGGTCATGATCTCAACACTTGGGAGTTCGAGCCGTCCTGCATTATGCTCTGTGCTTGCAGCTCAAAGCCTGAAGCCTGCTTCAGATTCTGTGTCTCCCTCTTTCTTCCCCTTCCCCCTCCCCCCAAATTAAATAAACATTAAAAAAAAAAAGACTCTTTTTGAAAAAAGTCACTGACTTCTAAAGGGAGTAAGGCAAGGTTCTATGTCAACCATTTTTCTGCACACTACTCCATCAGCCTGTAAATAAATTGTGTTTGTCCAGCAGCTTTAATCTATCTCTCCGGGATTTTTGGTTTATAGCTCCCTGGCTCAAGGCAGCAGGATGTGACAGTTTGGAGGTTGGACTCTGAAGTGAGACCATCAGGTTCAAATCTAATTTTCATCACTCATTAGCAGTGTGTCATTTCACTTAATCTCTCTGGGGCCTCAGTTCTCTCTGCTGTAAAAAAAAAAAAAAGGGGAGGTGGTAATAATAACTTCTGATGAGATTGTTGCAGACACTAGTGTGTCTATGGAAAGTGCTCAAAGAAGCATCTAGAACCTCGTAAGCATCACATATGGATAAACTATTGCCCCTATAGAAAGAGGGACAGGCAAAGGCCAGGATCTTCGTGTACTTTCCCCTGTAGGTCTCTAATGATGAGAAGTGCCTAGCAGGCAAAGGACAGACACTCATTTGTATCTGTTACATCCGTGATCGAATGCAGACATGATGGACCTTGCGTATTTTGTGAAGAAGGGGAAGAACCTGGTTTCAGCAAGTTTTTAGAGTTTTTGGTTACTGTTTGGTTGAAGCCATAAGTCCACTGGTGGAGGAATTCAGACAAAGCAGTGAGGCAAAGCAGGGGTGATAGGAGAGCTCTAGCTTGTCCATGGTTGTTTTCCCTTCCCATCTCCTTGCATCATCTCTAGATCTAGGGGAGCAATCACTTTCTGGGGCCAATGGGCCCTAACAGTGTAGGAACCCCCGCCCCCTACTGACATCCAGGGATATAAATGGCATTTATAGCTTCCACTTGTTACTGAGCTCCGAAATCGGCTTACTGATTTGTGTTGTCACTAAAATTCCTAAATCGATTGCCATACTTTCTTTCCAGGCTCAGGCTGCATGAAGAAAAGGTTATCAAAGATAGGCGACATCATCTCAAAACCTACCCAAACTGCTTTGTTGCAAAAGAACTGATTGACTGGCTGATTGAGCACAAAGAAGCTTCCGACAGAGAGACAGCAATCAAACTGATGCAGAAGTTAGCAGACCGGGGCATCATTCATCATGGTGAGTGAGGTGGCCACCGACAGTCAAGATAACTTGAAAGAAAGCCGAGGGCCATGTCCTCTGTTCCAGATGTGAACCTACCCATTTAAGAGACAAAACCCTTTGCCTCCTGTGTACCTCTCCCCAGCGACATTCCCTTCTTTCCTCCAAGAGGCATTTGAGTTTATTTCCATTTACTTCTTAATACTTTTTCCTTTCTGTAGATGCATCTCTTAGCAAAGAATCATATTGTTGTAAGCGCTTTAAGTCATTATAGAAATGAGTGATTATTCGTTTACAACTTGATCAGCATGCTGTTTGTGAAACTATCCATGTTTACTCATTTTTGCCACTGCATGTGCCATATGTAATTATGCTGTTGTACCTTTACCCATCGTCCTGCTGACGGACAGTTAAGGGGTTCCCACATTTTTGCTGTCACTCTCAATGGCTCCGCGAACATTCACGAACATGCCTCCTTGAAATCTCTAAAACTGACCAAGACCTTTCACGTGCTGGTGCTCTCTTGGGCTGGAATGCCCTTTCTCTTCACTTTTGCCCGTTTTCTGTCCATTCTTCAGGTCTCCAGCCACCTGCACGCTCTTCAGAGAAGTGTCCCTTCCTTGCAGCGAGGTCACTGGGGTTCTTTGGTCTCTCACTTCAGTATGTCCTCACCCCTTTCATTGCCCTGTCGCACCACATTTTAATTTTCTGTTGACGTTGCTCTTTATCTCACTAGACTTCACATTCTTTGAGGCTGACACCTCCCCCAGTGTGCTCAAGAAGAGTCTGTGGAATGAATGATGAATTGAATTTTGTGACCCTTTTACTAGATAAGGAGGTGATGGTGATTGGTGATAGCACTCACTCTATTCCAGGCACTGTGTGAAATACATGTATTAAATCGTAGAGAAGTGTGCTTGAAAAACTCAGTAGTATACCAAGTCTTAATTAGCATCTCACTACATAGGAAGAATTAGATGAGATTTTTTTTTCTTATTGGCCTCTCTCTGTGTATTGTGTTTCAGTGTGTGATGAACATAAAGAGTTCAAGGACGTCAAACTCTTCTACCGCTTTCGGAAGGACGACGGCACCTTCCCGCTGGACAACGAAGTGAAGGCCTTCATGAGAGGACAGAGGCTGTATGAGAAGTATGTTGCACGTGGAGTCCCCCACTGGGATCTTAACTTGTGCAGAGAAGCAGGGCTATTTCAGGCTTTTATCATTCTGACTTCAGCCTGGCTCTTCACGCGGGCTGGTTATGTAACTGTTCCCTTTAATGTGGGACAACTCCATCACTCATTTGCTTTTCTCTTTGCCAGGAATGAAGTCGATTTCGTAAGATTCTGAAGAATTTATTTAAATCGAAAATATTTAAATATTTATTTTCTACGTGTAAGTTGATTTGACAAAACTCCAGATGTTAAAAAAAAAAGTTGGAGCTTGCGGTTTGGCCTCAAGTCATGCGGTTGCTTATTTTCTCTTTTGATTACGTTGTATCAAAACCTCCAAGTTTTGGTCTTGGAGGTTTGGTCTTGTCAGTGGCTGGAGAAGCGGTGTCACGTACAGGGGAAGTCTGAGAGGACTTCAGAAGGCAGGACAGTCTAAGAGGATTAATCGCTCAGCTCTTTGAAGAGGGGACCGCATTGTAGTCCGGGGGTATCAGAGACTGGATCTCAGGTCTCCCCAGTGGTCCGCGTCGGAGCTGATCTCCTGTTCCTGTGGCCCTTTTTCATTCTAGTTTTCTTGTTTGTTTGTTTGTTTTTTCCAGGGCAGCCATTAGAGAAGACACCCCCTCCTTAACTCTGGCTGCCTTTCAAGGCTCGAGGGAGTTGGAAATACGTATTTATCTCACAAAAGAGCCTCTTCTGTGATGGGCGGGTTGGTACCTGGGGAGGTAGGTCCGGAGGGATGAGTAGTAGCCAGATGAGTTTGATTCTAGCCCTGTCCTTTTACTTCTGTAAACCTCAGTGTCCTTTTGTGACATAGGAGTGGTGATGGCACCTACCTCCTAGGTGCTTAGGGCTGTGGTAGGAATTCAAAGAATAAATTGCGTCAAGTACTTAAATATTTAGCTCAGTACTCTGACGTGTTGTCAGACCCCAGAGATGATAGCCATTTCGGATATTAGCCTGACAGCGACGTCCACCCCAGATTCTGTCTCTCATGTGTTCTGCCTCCATTCCAGTTCTGTTCACCTGTGTCTGGAGCTGGTATTTATTGTCCAACCACTTAATGCCCCATTTGAGCTACTTCTCTCGTCACTTGCTTTCTGTACTGAAGTTTACGAAGCCCTCATCTCCCGGACTGGTGAATTTGAATGGAAGGGACTCATGAGCACCTTCGTTTGTATATCCACGTATATGTGTATCGTTTTGTTGCTGTTTTCTTTTACTTTTGTAGCTCCTTTTGCAAAATTCTAGCAGGTGTTACGTACTTTGTATCTCCATTTCTAAGTACATGTATTCTTTAAAATGCTCGTGAAATTAGTACTAAGAAAAGTCATTTATTTATTTTCTTTTAATTTTTAAAAAATGTTTATTTATCTTTGAGAAAGAGACAGAGTGCAAGTAGGGGAGGGGCAGAGAGAGGGACACACACAGAATCCAAAGCAGGCTCCAGGCTCTGAGCTGTCAGCACAGACCCTGAAGCAGGGCTCAAACTCACAAACCACAAGATCATGAGCTGAGCTGAGCTGGAGTCTGCTTAACAAACTGAGTCATCCAGGCCCTGGTACTAGGAAGAGTAATTTAATCAGTACTTAACCTTGCCTGAACTAGCTGCTGCCTCTCAATCTTGGCCCCTACTCTTGGATTCAGGCACATACATGGAACAAAGTTTAGGGCCTTTGGAATTCATGGCTCAGTTTACCTACGTGATCAGTTTTGTTACCCGTATGTATACCTTTAATCATTTTTATTGTATTTCCCATGTTCCCCTGGGTATGTTTTCTATGAATCTCAGCATATCTGATTACTTTGTAAGTTTTGTATACTTTAAAAAATAATATGAAGAAGTAAATAGTTTTGTTCACAGCTCACCTTTTCAAGATTTTATTGATTTTACTATTGAAGTTTTTTTTCTATGTTTTTATTTATTTTTAATTTTTTAAAATGTTTGTTTATTTTGAGGGAGAGAGAGAGAGTGCAAGCAGGGGAGGGGCAGAGAGAGAGAGAGACACAGAATCTGAAGCAGGCTCCAGGTTCTGAGCTGTCAGCACAGAGCCCAATGTCGGCTCGAACTCATGAACCATGAGATCATGACCTGAGCCAAAGCTGGACACTTAACCAACTAAGCCAGCCAGGCACCCCTTATTTCCTATATTTTTAAAAGCCAGAATACTTGTTTAGGATATCTCTAACATTTATGAAAAAAGGCCTTGCAAAATATATGTTCTTTTTTTTTTTGCCTTTTAAGATAATAACAGTTGATAATATTTGTTGGTTGATAAGTATGTATCAGGCATCCTGACTAGTCCATTTATTTGGTCATCATAATGAGCCTTGATTTAGATCAATTGTACCCATTTTATGGACAAGGAAAATGTGGTAGAGAGAGACTCAAGCTCTTAGTCAAGGTAACTTCATCAGTAAAAACATCTGGGATTTGAACATAGGGACCCACAGCCCAAACATATTGCTACTAGGCTGTTAATAAATTTTAGAAAACATTTTTATTATTAGGAAAGATGTATTATTATTTATTATTTATGGAAATTAAATTAATGAAATCAGTGTTTTCTTCAAAATATAGTTTATATTAAAATGTAACATGGAGTTTGTAAATATCTGGGTGTGGAATTTTTTGTAGAAAGTAACTGAAAATATTCTAAATAGACATTGAAAAGAAGAGTAAAGTGATTTTCCTACAACACAAATCTACCTATAGATTTAAGGACTGAAGAACACAGAGAATATATTAAACAGTATTGTAAGAAAAAATGAATAAATTTTTTTAAAGAATTTATTAAAAAAAATTTTAACATTGATTCATTTTTTGAGAGACACAGAGAGAGAGAGAGTGCAAGCAGGGGAGGGACAGAGAGAAGGAGATACAGAATCCAAAGCAGACTCCAGGCTCTGAGTGTCAGCACAGAGCCCAATGCGGGGCTGAAACTCATGAACCATGAGATCATGGCCTGAGTCAAAGTCAAACGCCTAACTACTGAGCCACCCAGGCGTCCATTAAAGAATTTATTTTTAAGTAATCTCTACACCCAACGTGGGGCTCAAACCCACAACCCTGAGATCAAGACTACCTCACTCCATTGACAGAGCCAGCCAGGCACCCCCAAAAAAGAGATAAATCTCCATGGTATTCTGAAAATGTGATAAAAACATCTTTTATCTGTAAATTAAGCTCTTTAAAGCACTTCTACTAGATTATTTTATTTGAACTCTCTTAATGGAGTAATAATAGAATAGTAAATAATAATAGAAATAATCACGTAGTAAATAATAATATAAAATACAATATAAAATGACATTATATTATCACCCCGGTTTTTGGGAGGAACATCTGGGACCTGAGGCAATAAAATCATTTCTGTGTGATGGCGATGCGGCTCGAGAGGGGCACCTGAACCCCAGCTGCTGCTGTCCACGCACCCCCACCAGCTCTGGGGGCGCTGTGTTGTTCATTTTTCCTTTTTGCCCTCCTCTTGCTTGCTTGTTCTGGGCTATTAATAGAACTTTGTGAAACTGGGTGGTTTCTGCCTGGGGTTTTGGTGAGCTGCTGATTTCTGGGCACCTTGGCCTTGGCCTTCTATCCAAAGAGAGGTTTCTCAGTATGCTATTTCGTAGGAGAAAGCTGTATTTCAAAACTCATAGTGACTCTGCTACCTCTTAGCATCCATGTTGTTCCAGTTAATTTAACTCAGAGGTACTCAAATGAATACCAGATAAGGGACAAACGCTGGCCTTTTCAGGGTGTCCCACCATGAGGAAGGTTATGGGTAACCAGAGTCCTCTGCACAGGGAGTGACAGTGGGCGTGGGTTTTCAGAGTCACCCGGCCTTGCTCTCCAGTCCCGGCCTCACATAGCTCGCTCTGCGAACTTGAGCTAACCGAACCTCTGAGCTGTTGTCATAAATGGAGGCAAGGTTGAGACCCACTTGGAAAGGCTGTTGGGAAGATTTTACAATCTGTACATTTCTGAACACAGTGCTAGGCACAGAGTGAGAACCCAAGAAAGGTTAGCTGCTGCTATTAGAGTAGTAAATCATTATAGAAATACATGATACCTATTATTTTTATTACCTATTCTTTTAAGATTTAGCCTATCCCAGAAGTTAAGAGCCCAGGAGCCGGGCTGCCTGGGTGTGAATCCTGGCTCTGTGCCTTGTTGGCAAGTGGCTTCACCTCTCTGTACCTGCATTTGCCCTCCTGGTATAAGAAATACCGATTGCATTGACCTTGTAGACATCTTGTGGGGATTAAATGAACTAACATGATGTATAAGCACACGGACAGGGTCTCCATCAGGGTATGAGCATGTCTTCTTGCTCACCTACTACTATCAGCGGGAAAGGAGTGTGAGCGGGAGGATGTGCGCCCCCCTGGATCAGTGCCCAGACGTTGTCATTTTGAGCAGTTCATCTGAGCACATTCAGATCACAGTGCACTTCCGTCCACGGGCATTCATCAAACCTTCACTATGGACTGAAGGTGCATTGAATAAGGCATGACGTCTCTCCCGGAGGGGCTTGCTGTTTGTCACTTAATCGCGCATGGGCCCAAACACCGCAGACACACAGTGCATGAACATAACTAGTGTTGTCCCAAGTAGTGCAATCTTTAGTTTTTATAGGAAACCTGCGTCATCAGGACAGAAATATCCCTGACTTAAAAGAGCAACATTGGATCTGTGTACTCAGCCTTCATGTGGTAGAAGATGTTTGAGGTGCATATTCCAAATGATGAAGATTATCATTTAGCGTTTAGCAAAATAGATCTCTTTAAGGAAAAAGGTGGACTCAGGGATAACAAGTGCTCTATCTATTGATAAATAGAGTTAGCTATGAAAGAGAATGTGAGTTTGAGGTACTATTTGGACTTTCCTTACTAAAACTAATAGTTGAAAAACAGGGGAAAAGGGGAAAGGGGAAAGAGAGAAAGAGACAGAGAGAAAACCTTAAGCAGGCTCCACACTGAGCAGAGCCCAACACAGGGCTTGATCCCAGGACCCTGTGATCATGACCTGAGTCAAAATCAAAAGTGAGATGCCCAACTAACTGAGGCACCTAGGTGCTCCAAGATGCGCATTTTAAATGAACCCTGATTTCATCTTGAGACCTAGAGGAGACTTCTCAATTCTAATTTCACCTCGGTCTTAATGTGGAAGTAGGTCCCTTCCAGGTCTGGTTCATAAAGACGTTAGTTTAGTTTTTCACCTAAAGGGCTTTTGGTTTGTTCAGTAGCCAGAATCTCCCTCTCTCTCCAGTGCCTGTGTGCCATTAGGTCTCTGTTGAAGTCCCACGGCTCCTTTATAGTCTCTGCTCCATAGGACTGAAGGGAAATATAAAGGGGAAACTATATCCAAAGGGGAAAAGCCCTTTTGTGTGGTTTTATCTTATCAGAGGTTTCTCTCCCATGTGCCCCTGGGATCTTTTTCCTGTTCCCTCCCAGTGCCTGGCACAATAAATATTTATTGAATGAACAAAGGACTCCGCGTGCTATGATCGCTGTGAGCTGCTGAACTTGTTCCATGAAAGAGCTACAGAGAACTTGCTTTTAATGGCAAACAACAGTAGCCAGAGGTTTACCTTGCCCTGCCTCGTTAGGGTTTAAAAAGCAATATGCATTACCATATTTGATCCTCTGTCCAATGCTGGGAGTTATTACACAATTAATCCTACTGTAGAGATGAGGCACTTGAGCTAGGGAGAGGCTTAATGACTAATGTAACCCTAAAGCATGGAGCTGGAGGGGAAAAAAAAAGTATCTTTAAAAGTCTTTAAGCCTTTGACTTCATCTTGTTCCATTTCTGGAATAGAAGTGCTTTTCAAACTGAGATGACAGTTCTATGACTTGATTCCTATTTAGTGTTCAAAATACATTTTAGTTATTTTGCAAACTTTAATAAAAATACTTTCTAATAGGCTATGTACAACATTTTCACAGTTTACATGTGCTGCCCAGCTTAATAGTAATTCATACAGTCTTGAAATAAACATTTCCTGACTTCTTGGTATATTTGAAGAGTGTCCTAAGAGTGAAATGTAAGTAGGTTAAAAGTTGTTTCCTTTCACAACTGCTTGTCTGAGTGACAAGGGATGATTTCCATGCTGTATAACTAATGTCAAGAACTGTTAAGAACCTTGAGATTTTATCTGCAAGCTAACAAGTTTGCCTGCCATCATTTCCTGGATCCTGGCAGAAGACAGGAGACCTCTGGGTCAGAAACAAAGGACAGTTTGTTACTCTCAGAAATCGTAATAACCAGAGTATCATCATTTTCTGGAACCAGTTCCGCAAGCCTTAGTTCCCACAGCAGAACACAATGGGTGCCAGATGGCACCTGCCAGGGCTGTTACAGAAGAGGATCGCAAGCTTGGGGAACTTGAGTTTTTTGTAATAGTCTTCTGGCAAACTGCTCTGTAGCACAGAGGGAGACATTCTCTTTATTATACAGGAGAGTAAACCAGTCTGCCCTTTTGCTTCAGAGAGAGAGACTCTGTCTTCCAAGTCTGCTCATTTGCAAACATTCTTGAAAAGGTAGTTTAGAACACGAGCTTTCAGTGCTTCTGCTTGCAGCATATGAAGAGATGTGCAAGATCCGTGGAGAACTACCCTCCCGCAACTGAAACAAAATGCACAAATTAATTGGATTTTGTAACTGATTCTTGTGGAAGCAGTAAATAACACCAGTTCTCTTACTTTCGTATTTTTTTTTTTTTGGGGGGTAATCAACACTACCTTATAGGTTTCATTGCTTAACTTTTATAAGTGTTTTATAAGTGTTATAAACATGAAACTTTTTTAAAAATGGGATTTTCTGTAAGATTTTATTTGAGAAAAGAGATTAGTTGTTTAAGAGGTTTTAAAATGACGCTATTTTTAAAGGGCTATCATGGCTTCTCACAGGGTATTTAACAACAATTTTAGAACAAAAATTTGAGTGGTTTTATTCTATGTGCAGCTCTGTGTGGAGTCATGGGAAACTTTTGATCTAGAACTGAATCCTTATTGGGTTCTCCTAACAATCTAGTCTTTCTTTTTATTTATTTATTTTTTT
Organism: Helogale parvula; assembly: GCA_004023845.1. Lineage (NCBI taxonomy): Eukaryota > Metazoa > Chordata > Mammalia > Carnivora > Herpestidae > Helogale > Helogale parvula. The sequence goes on along the minus strand of PJEM01006789.1, from coordinate 32,326 downwards.
ACTGTTTATTTATTTATTTTGAGAGAGAGAGTGCAAGCCAGGCAAAGGCAGAGAGAGGAGAGAGAATCCCAAGCAGTCTATGTGCTGTCAGTGCAGAACCCCACACGGGGCTCCATCTCACAAACCATGAGATCATGACCTGAGCCCAAACCAACAACCAGATGCTTAACTGACTGAGCTACCCAGGTGCCCCTCTTTCTTTTCTTTTTTAAAAAAGTTTCTGTATCACAAGCCATGCAAAATTGTGTGTTTCACCTGAAAAGTTATTAAAATGTTTAATAATTTGCCTGTCGGGGACCTTGGACTGGAGAGACCATGTAAAACAAACTCACTGTTTTATCATTTTCAATAGCAGCAAAAATTTTATGCTGCAGTTATTTTCAAACAATTTCTCTGTCTAAACACTTCTTTATAAATTCTAAGTGTAAAGTATGGTAGAGAGTGTGCATGCTGGTTGAAAACAACCAGTCCTGGTTCACCTAATTTTGTTGGTTTTCTTTTTTTGTTTGTTTTTGTTTTTTACAGCTGCGGCTTCAGCCTGCCCAAGAAGGGCTCTCTAGGAGCCAGCCTCATGGCCAGTTTGGTCATGTTGCTGAGCTCCTGCCCGTTCTCTGGGAACAGAACTAAGGAGGGTCTATACATTTGGTTATGCCCCGACACTGGGAAGTAGGGGTAGTGAAATACATCTGGGAACACAGACCCATTGGAAATACAAAAAGTGGTGATGTGGCCACTTCATACTCATTGGGGTGGTGATCACAAAAACAAACAACAAATAATAAATAGCAGTGCTGGTAAGGATGTGGGGAGACTGGAACCCTTGTGCATTGCTGGTGGGACTGGTGTAGCCACTATGAAAAATGGTATAAGGGAGTTCTCAAAAATTAAACACAATAGTACCATATGATCCAGAAATTCCACTTTTGGGTATGTACTGAAAGGAATTGAAATCAGGGACTTGACTGGATATTGGTACACCGCTATTTATAGCAACATTATTTACATTAACCAGAAGGTCAAGGTAACCAATGTCCATTGATGGATGAATAGATAAGCAAAATGTAGTATATACATACAATGGAATATTATTTAGCTTTAAAAAGGAAGGAGACTCTGAGGCACCTGGCTGGCTCAGGTAGAGGAGCACTGATTCTTGATCTCAGGGTCATGAGTTCAAGCACCATGTTGGGTATACAAATAAATAAGTAAACTTTAAAAAGGGAGGATATTTTGACACATGTCCTAACATGGATGACAACATGTTAATAAGCCAGTCATCAGTGGACAAATGTTGTATGATCCAACTTAGGTGAGGCCCCTAAAGTAGGCAAATCCATAAAGACAAAAAGGAGGTTGCCGGGGACCGGGGGGAAGGAGGATTGGGGAGTTATTATTTAATGAATATAGAGTTTCACTTTGGGAAAATGAAAACCTTCTTAAAATAGATGGTGGTGACGATTGCATAATCAAGTGAATGCACTTATTGCTACTGAACTATATCCTAAAAATGGCTAAAATGGTAAAATATTTTGTATATTGACCACAATTAAAAAGTAGGTAAAATAAGTTAAAATTGTTTAAATCACTAAAAAAGCTGGTGGGAGGTGGGCAGGAAGCATCAGGCTTCACTTGGAATACCAGCAAGCATGAGACAGACAGAGCAAGGTGACATCCGTACTGTTAGGGTCACATGTTGATCAGGGGGACTGAAGAGACAGCAGAGTAAGCCCTGCAGATGCTGATGATAAGGATGCAAGCAGGAAACACAGGGCGTTATTGAGGCTTCACACGTGTTGTCTTATTAAAGCCTCATTCTAAACTAAAGAGATAAATACTGTTATTCTCCCTTTGGCACATAAGGAGATCCAGGCTGGAGAGGTGAACTAATCTGCTTACCTTCACAGCCAGAAAGCATGGGGACCATTTCCAACCCCAGTTTCCAGCTCCAGAGCCCATGATCGTAACTACTTTTCAGTCTGCAGTTTCTACTTTGCAGTATCTGTAATTCAAGCCAGGGCGGTGGCAGTAATGAACGCCATGAGATGATAGTTAACAGTACGCAGCTTAACAGATTTTTAAATGGGGCCGAGAAAAATCTCTGGGTCTGGTTAGGGAAAGCGCATTCCCCTTACTGTTGCTTGGCAGTGCCATCCCCATATAATGCATGGCAGTAATATCCAAGCTTTGTTAACATGCGGAACAGGCAGCCAGCAGCTGTGCCTGTCAGAAGCCATCAGCCCTCGCTTGTCCTCTACAGATTTCTAGCTCTAGGTGTCATTTAGAACTGATTTAAAGGTAAACTGCTGCTTCCACAGTAGACTGACAGTGGAGGCTGACTGCTGGTTATTTCTGCCCTGTTTTCCTGATCCCACCTAACTGCTGGGTGGTGAACCCAGTAACATTCACTTTGCCAATCCGTCTCCGTTGTTACTTTTCAACTCGGTAAAATGAAAGAGCCGTTTGTGATTTCTAGAGTTGGGGAAGTATGTGTCAGAGCTCTTCTCCTGTCTCTCATCAAAACATTCAACCTTTCTGAGCCTGTTTTTCATCTCTAAAATTGGAAGAAAATGCATAATTCACACATTTGTCTTGCAGACTGAGATAAAGCCCAGCAGAGCCTTGTCTAATGTAGGGTGTCAAAATGCATTTGGTCCAAAGTATCCTTGCGCCATCTGGATTACCTCTCTACACTAGAATTGCATTCAGCATGCTGAGATGCCCAGCCTGTACATGAGACATTTCTGTCCATCCTCCGGATGCATTCTCTCCCCATTCCCAGTCCTCCGTGTGCCCCAGAGACTGACTTACAGGGACTGGCTCCATTGCCATTGCCTCAGTCAGTGGGAGGCATGGGCAGGAAGTCAGTGGGAGAAGGAGAGTGAGGTCAGGGTATTATTTCTCTGTTCCCTCCCCACCATCGAAGGCTCCAGCTGCTGTCAGGCAGCCCTGTCCTTTCCCGCATCTCTTTTAGGCTTTGGAAACTTCCCTTCCTCTAGACTCCTCAGGCCGAGAGTTGTTAATGATCACTGCTGTTGCCAGTCTGGAAGCTTTACACTGTCATTTCTTTTAACCCTGCCCATAGTTCAATAGTTCTTTTATTATAAACTCCCCTTTATTAGCCCATGTACACAGCCTTGTAGTTTCCTGCTGGGACCAGCCCGGGAGACCCATCTGGGGACTGAAATGAGTGATCTTGTATCTCCTTGAGAGGACAGACAGGCAGCATTGCCCACACTCGATCAGTGGAAAGTTGACTTGCTCTTTCTGTTGTCTCTGAGAGTGTACCATGTATGATGGGATGGCTGGGGTTGGCATAGAGCTCTTTCAGGGGCCACTGCTGTGTGAGTACCGAGTGTGGTTGGACCATAATGGGTTTTTCTGGCTCCCTTTCTGCACCTGTTTCATCCTGGCTTCTAGCCCAGTAACCGCAGCAGCCATCTCTCCAAGGTGATTGTGTTTCATTTTCTCCAACTTGACCAGAAGCTCTTGGAGGTCATGGACCTTGGTCATTCTTATTTAGGAGAGAAGTCAGTGGTTAGCCCCTTGCCCTTTTTCCGAACCCATGGAATGTCCAAATTTGAGTAAAACCGGTAGTAGATATTTAATAATCTAAGATCACTCTTATTTGTATTTTCTCATTGTACATTCTTATCATAAACATTCAAAGAATAAGAATGCCAATCATAACCATCATTTACCGAGCACTTCTTGCTCTAGGCACCATCCTAAGTATTTTTCACACATTATTTCCTTTAATTCTTCCTGTACCTCTAAAAGAGAGAGAGACTTTCATCATTATTTTACAGGTAAGGCAAGTGAATTTGAGATGGGCAAGTAAAAGGCATTAAACCTCCAGTTCCTGAAGAGTTCTCCTATAGAAGTTTCTCATAGTGTACGCTCTTCACTTTCCCACCATGACCATTAAAAATTAAAAATTTAAGTTCCCTGAATGAACCTGTAGAAATTGAATACCATCTCCATTATGCTTTGAATCCAATGACACTCGCTTACATCAAGTTTATTCCATCTGGAAGAGATTAGGAACTCAGAGTCTTTTCTAGAGGAAATAGCTTGTTTGTTTTTAAGTGCTGAGATTCTAGAGTGAATGGATCACGAGGGAAGGGGCATGATGAGGCTATGCCAGACATTCCGCAGCAAAGCATTTGAAAAAGAACACACACAGAGTAGGAGAGGGGGCAGGACCTTCTGAATGAAGAGGCACGTATTGGAGCAAAAGAAAAGTGGATTTTTTACAGTGATACCAGGGGAAGGCGTGGCTGGGAGTTCTTAGGGAAAGAGAGTGTTCTTCCATCATTAGAAGCTTCGTGTGGAACCCCCTCCCCACTGTAGGTGCTTTGTCTTTAAATGTAGGGATGAGTCTAAGATGTGTAGTTGCTATGTTGTTTTTCTTGCTTTATTTGCTAAATGGAAACATCCCTACTTAATTATAGTCTCTTCACACAGAGCTGTGGAGTGTCAGCAGAAGCATTGTTCCACCAAATGAAAAAAGCACCGAAGTGACATAAAACATTTATTAATTTCAGAGCCCCTGACAAAAGAGTCTTCCAGACCCGAAGGAAAGAATATCCAGATGATATTTTTAACTTTATTAAAGTTAAATTTGTAGTTAAACTTTCGAAGTGTAATACACATAAAATACACATATCCCGAGTGTGCAGTTCAATAAATGTTCACAAATTTAACACACTTCGGAAACTGCCACCCCCCAAATAGTACTTCTATTTTTTTAAATTTTTTTTATGACTTTTATTTATTTTTGAGAGAGAGAGAGAGACAGTGTGAGCAGGGGAAGGTCAGAGAGAGAGGGGGACACAGAATCTGAAGCAGGCTCTAGGCTCTGAGCTAACTGTCAGCACAGAGCCCGACGCGGGGCTCGAACCCACGAACCGTGACCGTGAGATCATGACCTGAGCCGAAGCCAGACGCTTAATCGACTGAGCCACCCACGCACCCCCCATATAGCACTTCTAAAAGGTTGTCCATAATTTAGCATCCTAAACAAAACTGACTTTTATCAGTGTTACCATTCATTAAAATAGAACATTTCTTTTGAAGAAATTAAACTTCTTTGGCTTTTTTGTGTTCTCCTGTGACCTGAACTCTACCATCTCCCTCCACGTACTCGGAATTGGTTCTTCTGGTTAGTTTGAACTGTCGTTCGACCCGATGAGGATTGACAAGCGTCAACAAGGGTCTCACGGGTTGTGTGTATGTACCCATGTGTTTTGCTTATTCACTGCGCCTTGGTGCCAGGCTGTATGATAGATGCTTTTATAGATTAGTTTTAATTTTTACAACCCAATTGACGTAAGCATTGTTATCTTTATGACATGCAAGAAGAAATTCAGGATTGTAGAGCTCAACCACAGCTTGGAGATCACAGTTCAGAGATTCAAACCCAGGATTTCTTCTCATTGCTACTGTCTCTGAACCATTTGTGTTCGTAGGCAGGAGCAGAGGGGGAGGTGATCAACCAGATCACTGCTAGATTCCTTGCTTCCCTTTCATTATCTATATCCTTCTAACTCCCTTCTGGCACTTATCTACCTTGCATATAGGTTTTAATTTTATCTTAATTTAATTTTAATAAGCCTCTCACTGACTGGGAAGCAATTTAAGGTCAAGGGCCATGTCTTTGCATTTCTGCCTCTTCTGGGATATAGAAGATGCTCAATAAATATTTACTGAACTAACGAATGAATAAGTGAAATGAACAAAGTAGTGATTTTTAACAGCTCTGTTGAGATGTAACTCCTTTACTATACAAATGACCCATTTAAAGTATACAATTTAATAGATTTTAGCATAGTCACAGATACGTGCAACCATTACCACAATTTTAGAACATTTTCATCATCTCATTAACTCATCTATCACTTCCCTAGTCCTTCATCCATCCCTATGCAACCACTAGTTTACTTCCTGTCCCTGTACCTTTTTCCGTTCTGAACATCTCATGTGAGTGGAATGATACAGTACATGGTCTTCTGGGACTGGCCTCTCTCATTTACCGTGTTTTCAAGGTTCATCCCTATTGTAGCAAGTATCAGTACTTCATTCCTTTTTAGCCAAATAGTATTCCGTTGTGTGCACACATGACATTTTCAGTTTTATCAGTTGACAGATATTTGGTTTGTTTCTGGTTTTTGACAATAACAAATAATGCTGCTCTGAACATTTGTGTAACAAGTTTTTCTGTGAACACATGTTTTCATTTCTCCTGGACATAGAGAGAGAAGTAGAATGGCTGGATTGTGTAGTAACTTTGTGTCTAGTGGTTGGAGGAACTGAAATGTTTTCTGAAGTGGCTGCACCATCCTACATTCCCACCACTGGCTTATGAGGCCTCCAATTTCCCCACATCCTTGCAAACAACTTATCATCATCTGACTTTCTGATTCTTGCCAAATAGGCGGTATAAAGTAATAGCGCATTGTGTTGTTTTCTAAATTTTTTAAATGTTTTATTTTTGAGAGACAGAGAGTGAGCAGGGGAGGAGCAGAGAGAGAGAGAGAGAGAGAGAGAGAGATAGAGACGGAGACACAGAATCTGAAGCAGGCTCCAGTCTCCGAGCTGTCAGCACAGAACCCGATGTGGGGCTTGAACTCATGAGGCGAGCTGTGAGATCATGCCCTGAGCTGAAGTCAGATGCCCAACCAGCTGAGCAATTCAGGCACCCCTCATTGTGGTTTTGATTTGCAGTTCCTGATGACCAATGATGCCTAGCATTTCTAGATGTTTACTGACCATTTGTATATCTTCTATTGTCTATTGAGATCATTAGTCTACTTTGAAATTGGGTTGTCTTTTTATTATTGAACTTTTAGTATTCCTTTTAAAATTTTATTTCCAAGTTTTTATTTGAATTCAAGTTAGTTAACATATAGTGTACTATTGGTTTCAGGAGTAGAATTTAGTGATTCATCACTTACTTATAATACCAGATGGTCATCACAACAGGTGCCCTCCTTAATGCCCATTACCCATTTAGCCCATCCCCTACCCACCTCCCCTAAATGTTCTTTATGTACTCTGGATGCAAATGCATTGTCAGACATATGCTTTGCAAATATTTTCTCCCATTCTGTGAGTTGTCTTTTCACATGATGGCTGGTGTCTTCGAAACATAAGAGTTGTAAATGTTAATGTAGTCCAGTTCATCTATATTTTCTTTTGTCATCAGTGCTTTTGGTAACAAAATGAAATGAAAATGAAAAATGAACTAATCATCTCAGTTGAAAAAATGATTCTTTCCACTTGGGTGGCCTTGGAACCCTTGTTAAAAATCAGTTGACCACAAATTTAAGAAGCAAAACAGATGAAAATAGGGGAAGGCGAGGGGGAGAAGGAGGCAAACTGTAAGATACTCTTTTTAAAAAATTTTTTTTGAATATTTTATTTATTTTTGATACAGAGAGAGACAGAGCATGAGAGTGGGAGGGGCAGAGAGAGAAGGAGACACAGAACCAGAAGCAGGCTCCAGGCTCTGAGCTTGCTGTCAGCACAGAGCCTGACGCTGGGCTCGAACCCACGAACGCGAGATCTGACCTGAGCCAAAGTCAGAGGCTTAACTGACTGAGACATCCAGGTGCCCCAAGATACTCTTAACTATAGAGAACAGACAGGGTTGATGGAGGCAGGTGGATGGGGGATGGGCATTAAGGAGGGCACTTGTGATGAGCACTGACTGTTGTGTGTAGGTGATGAACCACTATATTCTACTCCTGAAACCGATATTACACTATATGTTAACTACAATTTAAATAAAAACTTGAAACAACAACAACAACAAAATCAGTTGACCGCAGATGTATCAGTGATTTTTATTTTATTTGTCTTTAAAAAAATTTTTTTACCATTTATTTATTTTTGAAAGACAGAGAGAGACAGATCATGAGCAGCAAAGGGGCAGAGAGAGAGGGACACACAGAAGCAGACTCCAGGCTCTGAGCTGTCAGCACAGAGCCTGACGCGGGACTTGAATCCACAAACTGTGAGATTGTGATCTGAGCCGAAGTCGGACGCTCAGCCGACTGAGCCACCCAGGCGCCCCAGCAGTGATTTTTAAATCTGTTTTAAGGGTGGAGTTTTATGATTGTTCAATGTGTGATCTTGCTTGAAAAAAGAGAGCAGAGACTATTTTCCCTCCTCTCTTACACTGCTTCCTCAGAAGTACGGGACAACGCGGTCCTACTGTCACCTGGTTTATTAACCTGCACGAGAGAGTAGTACCCACTTGTCACTGTGTTTGGTTTTTTATTGCTTTCTTATCTTTCTAAAGCATATTTATTTCCCTGTGTGGTATTGTCCTCAATTTTTCTTCACTACTTCACCTACTTCCCCTAAGCTGCTGTCTTTGCCCCTTTTCTTCCTTTGTTTTTGGCCTCAAAGGCCTCTATTTTCCAATAATTATGGAAGCATCCAAACTAAATAAAAGCCTTAAAAGGAGCTTTTCAGAACTAAGCTTCCCAAAATGGTTGTTTAAAAGGCCTCCCAGGACTCGGAATTGTTTTGAATCCATTGTAAAAGTGCTCAATTTCTCTCCTTCTTGTGTAATTTTGCAGTTATGAAACCATAGCTGAATGTGGCCTTTTAGGACTGTGGCCTTGTGTTTGCACTTGTATTCTGTCTAAAACTGACTTACATTCTGACAATGTTTACTGCAATAGCACTAAAAACCATGGGCAATGTGAAAATTACAACTTAAGGTTTCAGAATATCAGTCTCTTCAGAGCATAGAATCCTCACGGAACAGTTCTAGTATTTCGTCCATCAGATTTTAAAATAGCAAGCAAAAAGGAAGGGATTTCACCTTTCGAAGACAAATAACTCTCTCTATTAATGTTGCCTGTGATATTTTTAGTTTTTAGCCAGTTGAATAACAAATATTTATTTGTTGAGCACTTAATGTATATGCCTTCCCTAGGCTCAGTTTTTTTATTTTATTTTTTTTAAGAAATAAAAACATTTACGACGCGTCTTTAAGCTTTCAGAAGCTTCTAGCTTAGCTGGAGTCCATTAAAAATTCAATGGATATATAAACCATGGTACTGACTTTAAGTTCAAATCAGAGGAATATCTGTCTGGATTGTGCTTTAGTTGGGGTGCTTTCAAAGAAGGGTTAGTATCTAATCCAGCCCTTTAAAACAGAGCCCCACTGTGTCATTTAGCACCTAGTGCAAATGAGAACCAGGGACCTTTTTGCCCTTTCCTTCAGGCTGGTGTAGTCCCTCAGCTGTACACAGGACTGCCCATGAGGGGTCAGGGCTGGACTTGAGCCCTCCTTTTTACCTGAAGCCAGGTTCCTTGATCAGTGACCAACTGGTATCACTGTACAATGCCCGCCCCCCCCCCCAACCTCCTATGGAGGAATAGAGAATGGAGAAGTAGATTTCTCCAGAGAAAGAAGATAGCGGAGATGTCAGGAAGTAGCATGAGCAAGGAAAAGATGAAAATCAGTATGTTCAATTCATTGCGTAATATGGAGACAAGTTAAGGATGATGAAAGATAATATCTTGGCAAAGAATGTAAAATGCTGTTTTTCCTTTCTTTCCCTCACCCTTTCCAATATGCAATGTTTTTGCTTAAAAATATTAAATGTTCCAAACCTAAGTACTATGAAAACTATGTCAATTTTCTGTATGACTTCTGTTCTTTAGATAATAGCATAGTACATAAAAATATTAATGCTCATGTAAGCATTTCTTCATAATTAATATGTTCTTGCTAATCACAGAAGTCAATGTTATATTTTCAAACTGTATGTTGGGAGAATATTTCTAATATATTTTTTAATGGTTTTTTTAAAATTTGTTTTTGAGAGACAGAGAGAGACAGTGTGAGCAGGGGAGAGACAGAGAGAGAGAGACACAGAATCTGAAGACAGGCTCCAGGCTCTGAGCTAGCTGTCAGCACAGAGCCCAAGATGGGGCTTGAACCCACAAACCTGAGACGACCTGAGCCAAAGTCAGACGCTTAACTGACTGGGCCACCCAGGCACCCCTCTAAATATATTATTAATACATTGGGAGCTACTTTATTATATTGGATATTAATATAAGCCTTTAGTCAGAAAAACATTTTTTTAAACCAGTTAAACATAAACTTAACCTTAATTTAATTTCTTCATTGATAACATTTTCCCCCAGTTACAAAAATAGTATATTCTGTCTGGGGAATAATTTGAGTAATAGGGAATTCCGTTAATAAGAAAAGAAAAATCATTCACAAATTACCCCCAGGAGTAAGAAACTCTTAATAGTTGGGTGAATTAATTTTTAATTTTTAATTTTATCATGTGTATAGAGTTGTATATTTTGCCTTTCAGAATAACTTATCATTATATTAACACATGAATTTTTAAAAAGCTGTCTGTCTAAATCCTGAAGCACTGTTTTGGCCCCTAACACATGGTCTTTGTGACTCTCCCTAGCTCGTGCCCTTGAGTACCATTTACGTATGTTCTCATGTTATAGAGGGCCTCCTCAACTATTTTGATTTTTGTTTTCTCAGTGCACAAGGAGATCGCTATCAGCTTATTTCTATTTCTGTATTGGCCCCTAAATGTAGCAGTTCCTTCTATTGTAATGCTGCCTTCCCCCTGGCTTAAAGTGAGTCTGGGAACTCTGACTCAGATATATATCCAGGAAAGGTGGAAGTCAAACTCACATGCACCATCAAAACCTGTTGAGTTACACACTTACAGGAGGCAAGTGTTCTTGGTGCCTTGCACCGTATTTGGCTTTATGTTGTGAATATAGGCTACAGTGGGACAATTTTGACTAAAAATGAATATGTTTTATAAAATGTAAGTTTCTGAGCATCATATACACTTCTGATTACTTATTAGAGTTATTCTTGTCTAGAGATACGCACACAGAATCTTAATTCATTTTGCCACAAAGGGGTTTGATTTTATCAAATAATGGCTCCATCTAGAAACCTTTTATCATCATCATCATCACTATTGTCACCATCATTATTATCATCATCACCACCACTACCATCACCACCACCATCATCATCATCATTATCATCATCACCATCACCACCACCATCACCACCACCACCACCACCACCATCATCATCACCATCATCATTATCATCATCACCACCACCATCATCATCATCACCGTCATCATTATCATCATCACCACCATCATCATCATCATCACCACCACCACCACCACCACCACCATCATCATCATCATCAACATTATCATCATCATGGCTAAAATGTATTCAGTGTTTCAGGAGAATCTGACATCATGATAGAGTATTTTATGCATTTTCACACTCATACTGCACAACTCCCCAAGTTGTCCTTGTCATTCTCTGTAGGGCACACTTGGGGAAGTAGGGTCATGCAGCTCACATGTATGCAGAGTTAAGACTTAAGGCTGGATTTGTCTTTGATCTCATGCTTTCAAAACTACCCTATACTTTAAGTAAAAAATATTAAATGAGGAAGAGACAAGACAAAACTGTGAATGAGCTATAAATATTGAAATTGCTTTTCAGCTAGTAAATGAAAATAAACCAGTGGGGTACCCACTCTCCAGGATGGTTCCGTATATGTATGCATGTGGCTCTTCCCATGAAGAGGTGACGCAAGTATCCCCTCTCCCCTTGAGTCTGGCCTGAATCTGATGACTTTATAAATATAATTCAGGGCAGTTGTCATTCTGTGCCTTCAGAGCCTAGGCATTAAGAAGGCCCAGCAGGGTTGATTGATTTTAGATAAGTACCAATATAATTCAACAGGGAATGAATGACCTTTCAATGAATAGTGCTGGAACGACTAGAGAACCGCATGCAACAGAATGAACTTGGACCCCAGCCCCATGCCTTGTGGAAAAATGAACTCAATATGGATTATAGGACTAGATGTAAGGACTCAAACTGTAAAACTCTTAGAAGATAGAAGCAAGTAAATATTCATGGGCTTGGGCGAGGCAGTGGTTTCTTAGCAGTGACACCAAACACACAAATGACAAAAAGAGAAAATGGATAATTTGGACTACCTCAAAATTAAACAACTTTTGGGTTACAAACAATACCATCAAGAAAATGAAAAGAGAACCTTCAGGATGGGAGGAAACATTTGCAAATCATCTGTCTGAATATGGATTTGCATCCAGAATATAAAAAAGACACTTAACATTCAATAATAAGAAGACAACCTAATTTTAAAAAATGAACAAAGGATCTGAATAGACATTTTTGCAAAGAATATATACAGATGGACAATAAGCACATGAAAATATGCTTAATACCATTAATCATCAGGGAATGCAAATCAAAACCACAGCGTGACACCACTTCGCACCCGCTGGGAGGGCCCTAATGAAAAAGAACGGCTGATAACAAATGTTAGCCAGGACGGGGAGAAACTGGACCCCTCGCACTTTACTGGTGGGAATGAAAGTGGTGCTGCTGCTAGGAAAACAGTCTGGCCGTTTCCCAGATGGCTAAACAGAGTTACCACCTGACTCAGTGACTCCGCTGCTAGATGCACATCCAAGAGGAATGAAAACAGAGGTCTCCACAAAAACTTGCATATGGATTTTCACAGCCGCATTATTCATAAGAACCAAAAATGGAAACAATCCAGATTCCATCATAAAAAGCCACATATTGTATGATTCTACTTACATGAACTGTCTAGAGCAGGCAAATGTGTAGGTCACAGAACATAGATTAGTGTTTTCCTGGAGATGGGGCAATGGGGAATTGCAGTGGTTGTGATGGGGTTTCCTTTCAGGGTTGTGGAAATATTCTCACATGGATGGTAGTGATGGTTGCCCACTCTGTATAAATACTGTTAAATCGTACATGTCAAATGGGTTAATTGTACGGTAAGTAGATTAGGTTCCAGTAAAACTGTAAACAAGTCTCGATAGCATCTGCTTCCTCCCTCTTGAGCTCTGCATCTCAGTGTCCAGGCTCCCTCACTGGACGGAGAGGCCACACACCTAGCCCTGGCCACCGTCTGCCTGCAGTTAAATGACGAAGCCCTAGCAAGAGTGATAGAGGAGCTGTCCACTGGAGCCCCAGGCAACCCACGGAATGCTAAGAGAAAGTGAAATCGGGGTTGTTCAAAAGCTACCAGCTTTGGGGATAGCTTGCTGTATAGCAGTGCAGCAGGGGAATAAGTGGTAAGTCAAACTCTTGCCTTAACACTAGGACCACATATTAGTAGTAAAATCAGGGGTCTTGGGTGGCTCAGTGAAGCATCTGACTCTTGATTTTGGCTCAGGTCATGATCTCACAGTTTGTGAGTTCCAGCCCTGCATTGGGCTCTGTGCTGACAGTGTGGAACCTGCTTGGGATTCTCTCTCTTTCTCTCGCTCTGCCCTTCCCTTGCTCTTTCTCTCAAAATAAATAAACATTAAAAAAATAAGATCCCATGAAAGACTTTATCTTAAAGAGAGGAACATAGGAGAAATGAAATGAGGAGGAACTGAGGCTGGCGGGCATGTTTTAAATGGCAAGCTGTGCCGACGGACAGACCGGCCAACAGTCTCTTTCCTAAAGCTCGTGTTGGCAGCAGCAACTAACCAGCCACTTGTCCAGAGGCCACCAGCTACTTAACAGGAGCTCTAGAGGTCTGGCAGGTCATATTTCTGGTTAGGAGAAGTGACACAAGTCAACTCTATCCACTAGTCCTCTCTGCACCCTGAAAGGAAAATTGTGGAGCTGAAAGGAACAGACTGCTGTAAAGAGAGACAAAAGCAAGGCGTCTGCATATATGTCTTAAATGGAGAACATCAGTGGGGCAGGAATTCTACCCTACTTTATTTTCCTTGTCTGTATTTCTTTTCTTAGTTTTATTAGCATCAGGGACTATATAGTCATATTGCATAGAATTTAAGAATCCATGTACATCAGACCTCCCATAGTAGATAATGGCTTGGCAAGAATCATATTTAATCTAGATTATGTCTTTTTTTAAAGTTTATTTATTTTTGAGAGAGAGAGAGAGAGAGAGAGAGAGAGAGAGAGAGAGAGAGAAAGCAGAGGAGGGGAAGAGAGACAGGGAGCCAGAGGATCCAAAACAGGCTCTGCACTGACAGAGAGCTTGATGTGGGGCTTGAACCCCTGAACTGTGAGATCATGACTTGAGTCAAAGTCCAATGCTTAACTGACCGAACCACCTAGGTGCCCCTAAATTATGTCTTAAAGAAAAATGAATTCTACATGTAATATTGTGCTAATTTAAAGTGTGTAGTGTGTTACTTTGATACATTTATATATTATAATATGATTACGGATATAGTGATATTTGTCACATTACATAATTATAGTATAATATTATTGTCTATATTCATTATACTATGCATTAGCTCTCTATGGCTTATTTACTACCTGTTACAAGTTTGTACCCTTAAACAGAATCAGTCTTATCCCTCCCCCACCCACCAGATTCCCTGGTGAACCACTTTATTATGCTCTCTTTTGTATAGATTTCACTTTCTAGATTCCACACATAAGTTATATTATACAATACTTGTCTTCCTCTGTCTGACTTATCTCACTTAACACAATGTGCTCAAGGTCCATCCACATTGTTGCAAATGGGAGGATGTCTGCCTTTCTCACAGCTAAATAATATTCCATTGTGTATGTGTACCCTATCTTTTTTATCTGTTCATCTCTTGATGGTCTTTTGTGTTGTTCCCATATTTGAGTTATTGTGAATAATGCTGTGGTAAACATGAGAGGGCAGATACTTCTTCAGAATCTTGTTTTCATTTCCTTTGGATATATACCCAGAAGTGGAATTGATGAATTGTAACATTGAACTATTTTTAACTTTTTTTTTGAGAGAGAGAGAGAGACAGACCATGAGTGGGGGAAGAGTAGAGAGAGAAGGAGACACAGAATCTGAAGCAGGCTCCAGGCTCTGAGTTGTCAGGACAGAGCCCAGTGTATGGCTCAAACTCACAAACTGTGAGATCATGACCTGAGCCGAAGTCCGATGCTTAACCAACTGAGCCACCCAGGTGCCCCTGATCTATTTTTAACCTTTTGAGGAACCTCCATATTGTTTTCCATAATGGTTGGACCCATTTACATTCCTCCCAACAATTTAAAAGGGTTCCCTTTTTACCACATCCTCACTACCACCTGGTTTTCTGTCTCTTCACTGATAGCTAACGGGGTCATTTTTAATATTCTAGGGTAATGATGTGTAGTAGTATTTTTATTTTTTTAACTCTTAAAAGTAATTTCTATATCCAGTGTGGGGCTTGAACTTATAACCCTGAGATCAAGAGTCACATGCTCACTCACCACCAGTTTTTTTTGCCCCTTAAGTCTGTTTCTTTAAGAGAGAGAGTGTGTGTGCATGAGTAATGGAGGGGAAGAGAGAGAGAAAGAGAGAGGGAGAGAAGGAATCCCAAATAGGCCCCACACCCAGCATGGAGCCCAACACGGGGCTCAATCCCATGACCTTGGGATTGTGACCTAAGCCAAATCAAGCGTCAGATACTCAACCAACTGAGCCACTCAGCACCCCTTTTTTTTCTTAACTGCCAGGAGAAAATGCCCCTTATTCACTCCTGAGGCAGATCCTTCTCTTAGAGATTACGTCTGTAATAGCACACGACAGCCATGTCTGTCCGTCTAATAACTTGGCCATGATACATCACAGAAGCCTATGCTGCAGGATTTCAAATGAACTATTTTCCTTCCGTGTAGGTTCATTTTTCTTCCTTTCCTTCCTCCCAGGCTGATGAGCCCTGAAAACACACTCCTGCAGCCCAGAGAAGAGGAAGGGGTCAAGTACGAGCGCACTTTCATGGCGTCTGAATTCCTGGACTGGCTGGTTCAGGAAGGCGAGGCCACCACAAGGAAGGAGGCAGAGCAGCTGTGCCACCGGCTCATGGAGCACGGCATCATACAGCATGGTGAGTGTGCAGTCGGCTTTTGCCCAGGTCACAAACAGCCCTGAGGTCTTGCGCTTACAACAGCAGGCATTTATTCCTCGCATGGGTCAGCTGTGCCTCTGCAGGGGCTTGGGGTCAGCTCAGCTCGGCTCCAAACTGGGCTCAAGTTCAGCCGGGCTGGCCATGCGTTCTTGTTCTGGGACCCCGGCTGAAGGAGCATCTAGTCTTTGGGACATATGGCTTTTATAGAGGAGGGCTAAAGACAGGACACAGATTCTTGCAGTGTCTCCAGAAACTTCTGTTCAGATGTGATTTGACAACCCCAACTCCCAATACCTATGGGCTTCAGCGAGTCATCTGGTCCAGTCCAGATGGGAAGTGGATGCTTCTCACAAAGTCGGTTGTAAGGGGAGAATGAACATTCACTGAACCAAAGTACAAGCTGGGCCACAAAGCCTCGTAAAAGTTTCACTTTCCTTTTAGGGCCAAGTCATAATGATGCCATATAACCTGTGGCTAAGAACTATGTTAGTTATCTACTGCTGCATAAGAACTTACTCCAGAAATGAAAGGTCTAAAACCATCATAAATGTTTATTACCTCGCACAGTCCCTGTGGGTCAGGAGGTCGGGAGAGGCTTGGCTGGGTGGTTCTGGGTTGGGGCTCTCTTGTGAGGTGGTGGTCAAGGTGTTGGTCAAGGGTTACGGTTGCTTGAAGGCTTGACAGACTACAGGGTTGACTTCCACAGTGGCTCATTTTGGCAGAAAGTTTAAGTCTGATGATGTATGGACTTTGTCATAAGGCTGCTCTCGTGACATGGCAGCCTGGCTCCCTGCAGAGGGAGTAATCGAAGAGAGTGCAAGACAGACACCACGATGTCTCCGAAGTGAGCCTTGGAAGTCACACACTGTCATTTTTTCAGGACTCTACTGGCTACCAGGTTAGTCCCATTCGGTGTGAGAGAGGACTATATACGGGTGTGAATCTATATAAGGGTGTGAATCTCAGGAGACCAGGATAACTGGGAGGCTGCCTATCACAAAACAGATGCTCTGAAATCCCATTCCACGAGTTACAGCTCGTTGCCTTCTCTCATCTGTAAAATGGGGATATCTGCACAGGTGGTTGTAGGAGTAAATGGGGTAGATGTAAGCACTCAGTTCAGTGTCCTGTTCTTAATAAGCACCTATTTAATCTATTAGTGTAGTTGCAAGGTGTAAGCTTTGAACGGTGCCGACAGGGCTGGGCCCCAGATAGGCACATCAGCATCAGAGTCACTATGGAAGGTAATACTTGAGTCATTCCTGCCATGAACTCCCCTAGCCTTACTTCTGCACCGGCCTAGGATTTCTATCCCAAGGTTAGCAATATAATAATGGAATTGTAGAGATGAAAGACGCTTTCAAAACTAATTGGAGCAGGGTTTTACAACTGCAGAGGGCAGCCCTTTAGTGGGATGTGAAATAAATTTAGAGAGCCATTCCCAGCATTACTTCTACTTGCAGTACAGCCCGGGGACCCACCGTGTCACCCAGGAGCATGATAGAAACGCAGAATCTCTGATTCTACCAAGCGCTGCTGAATCTAATCTACATTTCAGCCCGATCCCCGAGTGGGTTGAATGCACATTAATGTTTGAGATGCAGTGGACTGGATGTAACTAGAATAGAAAATATCAGAGCTTATTTTATCTAGCGAGGTTATGTATTATTTTGTAAAACTTTGATTTCAGCTAGGTAGTTATACAAACATATGGGCATATCCATGTGCGTATTGATTCGCCACATAAACAAAGTTACTGTGTGCTGGGGTCAAGTGTTTTGAAAGCCACTGACCTAGAGGCGTTCATTACAGAGGCAGTCAGGCTGCTGTTTTGCAGGCTTGTTTCTCTGCGCCATGCTGCCACGATTGAACTCACCACTATTTATTGTTGGCTCGTGTCTGCTGATGTGCGAAGGGCACGGACTGTGGGGAGCTGAATAGAAAGGAGAGTGCCACTGTGGTCTCTGGCTTTAGACAGCTTAGTCTTGTTGGAACTAAAAGATGGATCTAGAAGCAATTAGCAAACAATAGAAGGTATACATTTTATGTCATTTTACACTCTGTGCCAGGCGCTGTTCTAATGACGGCACAAATATTAACTTATTTAAGCCTCCTTAACTCTTTGAGGCACGTTTTCTTTTTGTTGTTGTTGTTAAATGTATTTTATTGTGGAAAGAACACCTAACATGAAATCCATCTTCTTAATAAACGTTTAAGTGTTCTGTATAGTAATATTGACCATAGGACGGGTGTTCTTATTCTCACCATTTTACAGAAAAGGAAACCAAGGCACCGGTAGACTAAATAGTTTGTCTGGGGCCACTCAGATAGTAAGGTCCAAAAGGATATTTGCCGGTAAGTGTGAACTCAAGAGTTTTAGTTGGAGCACGGGGCTTTCCACAGTGAAAGATGGTGCATTTGGGTTAGAGGTAGTTCTGTCATCTTTGCTACAGACAGAAAACTTGGTGATATCAAGTTCCAGGCACAAATAGCCTACAGTTTATTGGCTGATACTGTAACATCTTCAGAGAGAAGATAGAGGATGGCACACTTCGTTTCCAAATGATTTCCAAAGAGTGAGCATTAGACTTGAACTGCAGTGTAATTTTATAATTCTATAAACACAAACACCATAAAGGTGCAATGTAAAGGATAAAATAAGTCATCACTGATAGCAAATCTCAACCCCCAAAGTTTGCTTTGCATGATTTCAGGAGGATTAAATAGTCTCTATCTATAGACATCAGAGTTTCCAGGGAAGTTCTAGTTTTCCTAGTACGGCAATTCATGACTAGATTACAGGTTCTAACTTTGAGTTATGAAAATACGGCTACCATGCATGTGTATGCTAGAGCTAATGATAAATGCCAGTTTGTGTCCTAAGCAAAGCTCTGAATTCTCTAGCTAATAATTAACTTCACAGGTTAAACATTAAAGAAAGTCAGACGTTAGGCTTTGAGCAGAAAGTTTCTGGACAAAAGTGCTTCCCTAGACTGAAACCAGTAGGCATAAAAATCAGGCCCACTTATGAAATTCTAACTAGCTTCATTTATAAATGGCGAATGATGCTCTGTAATCCAGACATAACTTGTTAGATGAGTCATTAGCTTACAAGCATATGTCTGTGTGTCTGTGTGTATATACACACATGCATGCATATGTGTCCATATTTATACAAACATGTATTTTGACCACATAGATACACATTTATCCAGCTTTTCCATTTATTAAGGTTTACTGCATATCAAGCACTGAGCTAAATACTTTATAGAGTTTAATGTATACCTAATGTATGTATTTCACACATATATCTATATATAATCTTATTAAAATCTTGGCAGCAATTCTGTGACATTGTTATTATTAATATCACAGTTTTCCAGTGAAAACAGAAGTTCAAAGGCTTTAAGGTGTTTTCCCAAGGCTGCATAGCTAACCAGTAGGTACTAGGTGCTATGCCTTCTACAGATGTTTTCCTTGGCCCAGGATGTAGGAACTAGGTGTGGCCTCCTGGCAAAGTGGGCTGAACACAGTCTTGGGAGGGAGACAGACAGGAATCAGGTCCCAGTTCCGCCATCTACTGAGTAACTATGTCGACATCTCAATTCTTGCATTCTTTAGGTTTTTAGATTTATGAAATTAGCGTTATATACCACTGAAAGTTATGTTTTCATTTTGGGTGGGGGGAGATCGGATGACCACACATATGTTCCAAAAGGACTCAGCGTATAGTTGGAGTCATGACTAACCTTTATCAGAGTGAAAGGACACAGAGAAGGATCATCAAGGGAAAAAGACACATTACGTGTCACCTGGAGAAATCCAGACACAGCTTTCCTGTCCCCCCTCCCAGGGCCACACAGATCTGGCTCCTTCCTCTGGCAGGGGGCATGCGCTAACCCATGTGTGATGTCTCTGCCCAGTGGAGCCCATTTGAGATGCAGAGTACAAGGTTTTTGTTGGGAGGGTGCTTATGGAGGTACTCTGCCTGCTTGGCCAGCTGCAACTACCAGCATTCCAGACTCCAAGAAGGAAAGAACGTTCTCCATAGATCATAGTGTTTGTACAGTCTAGGCAGGCTGGAAGAGCAGAATTCAGTGCCCCAGGTGGGTGAATTTGCCTTATCGTGAAGTTACCTAGGGAACGTTCCAAAAGCCAAGTTCCCAGATGCTAGCCACAGGCCAGCCCGCAGGTGAGCCCTTCTGTATCAGGGTTGCCATGGTAACCCCTGCACCGAGCTGCTTTGAGGGTTACCAAATAGCCAGAGCTTTCCACTGGGCATCTACTTCTTATGGCCCCCAAATACCTGCTATCATACGCAATCTGATCCACTACAAATAACAGTTAACATTTATAGAGCCCCTACATTGTGCCAGCCACTGTTGTACTCAGTCTCCTCATTTACTCATTTATTCCTCTTAAGTTAGGCGTCCTGATTATTCTCATTTTAAAGATGAGGTGAAGAAACTTGCTGAAGACAAGAGCTAGTACATGGTAGATTCAGCATTCAATTCCAGGCAATCTGGCTCTTGATCACCACCAATGACTGGACACCAATTATAAGCTCCACTAGATGGGGGAAAAAAATTCCTCAACTTTTATTGCATCAGCTCACACGGCCTGGCAGATGTCGTAACCGTGAAGATTGTTGGCTCATAAAATATACGATTCCCATACCCCAAACAATGACCAGGTATCTGGAGATATTTGTATAACCTTTGCGAAATGCGATGAACACATTTCCCCATTCACATATAATATCTCCCTCAACTGCTTGAGCCGCTCTCCAGCGATCTTTTCTTTACATGGAGGGAGATCGGGAGCAGATAATCACGCGGGGAAATTGCTCACAGCTGCAGCAGCTGACCCTGGATAATCAGGCTACCGCTGTTCTGTCCAGGCGTATAATTTCCTCTTTTAAAGATTTAGTCAGAGCTCTTTGACAATTTCAACACTTCATCAAGCCCTCTTTCTTTTTCTTTTGTTTTAAGAATATATTTATATAACATTTTGCAATTCCCACAGCGGCTTTATATATATTAGCCTTTTAATCCTCCCAGCTGCTCACGGGGGTGTTGTGATTATCCCCTTCTCAGGAGGGGAAGACAGTAGCTGAGACCTTCAGTCTGACAGTCATGGAGAGAGAACTTGGAACCTGCCGCCCAGGAAGCTAGATGCCAGAGCCAGACAGGAATTAGCGCCATCTTTCCAGTAATTAAGATCAGTGACGAGAGTTCAGCCTGAGCCTGGAATAGCCTGGCCAAAGAAAGGTTGAAAGAGAGAGAGAAGGATGGGAGGAAGGGAAGAAAAGTGGTCCTGATGATCGAGGCTGAAGGCAAGATTGCAACTTGCCCAAGACTGAGTGATACTATGGGGAAAAAAGTATTCTGACAGTTGTTAGAACCGTAAGGAAGACTTTCCCCAAGACTATTGCAATTGGGGGGGGGGGGTACTGCAGTGGTGGTGGGAGATGGGGCTCGACTCTGAATGCAGCAAGGACAAGTAGCCATGGAATGGGTGGAGGGGTCAGGAGATGGAGATTTATTAATAGGAGACATCAAGGGTAGGGAGATTCTTTTTTCTTTTATTTATATTATTATATTTTTTTTGGAGAGAGAGAGGAAGAGATGGGGAGGGGCAGAGTGGGGGAGAGAATCTTAAGCAGGCTCCATGCCTAGGGCAAAGCCTAACACAGGGCTCGATTTCCTAACAGTGAGATCATGACCTGAGCTGAAACCAAGAGTCAGATGCTTAAAGAACTGAGCCACCCAGGCGCCCCTAAGGGGATTCTTGTTAAACCAGTTTAAGAGAATTCTTAAGGAAGGTAGGCCAAGGACTTATAATCAAAGATGGAGGATGAGAAATTTGGTCAAATATCAAGAGTGATTGGCTATTGAGGGTGGGAGGCGCTGGTTCTCACTAAACTGACTTAGCAGGATTCTTCATTAAGACTGGGCTGGGCAAGCCAAAGACAGGATGGGGGCCAAGGCCAAGGCCTGATAGAAAAGAGGGTTTAGGAGAATCTGACTATAAATTCAGTACTAGGAAAGAGTCTCTGTCAATAGCAACCTACCCTTGTCCCTTCCTGTCCATCAGGACTCTCCTACTCAC
Source organism: Helogale parvula (assembly GCA_004023845.1). Classification (NCBI taxonomy): domain Eukaryota; kingdom Metazoa; phylum Chordata; class Mammalia; order Carnivora; family Herpestidae; genus Helogale; species Helogale parvula. The sequence continues at coordinate 10,261 of PJEM01006789.1, read as the reverse complement.
ATTCTCCTTCTGCCTTGGGTAACTTCTTGACACCAACAAATGAAGAGTTTTCTGTTATAGATAGTTCCCAGTCAGTACCTTCATTTTTCTTTATCCTTAACTAGAATGTTAAGTGCTTTGAGGACAGAGCATTGTTTTTCTCTCTCTGTCTCCAATGGCTTGGCATTGGCATATTGACTATTCAGTTTAAAAAACAAAAGGGTGTTAAATGAATGGATTGTGGTAGAGACCACTTACTGAAACCTTACCATTTGCTGGGCAAGTGCTGAGTGTTTATACCAGCTAGACCTCTTTTAGTATAAGCAACGCCAATCATCATTTGCTTTAAACGTAGGCAGAGCTAGCTGACAGTTAAAGGAAACATTGCAAAACCAGATGCCTGAAAAAGGACTAGAGTAGCTCTCGGGGATCCACTTGCCAGGAACTAGTGACTAAAAGACCATATCTTCCAGCCACCTACAGCCAGGAAATTAGCTCCATGGGAAACTCTAGAGAGGGACTCTGATTGACGGAACCTAGGTCACATGCCCACATCTTGACCCTAGATGGGGCAGAACCTTTGACTGACAGACTCACCAGGTGGGGGAGGAATGCTTTAGGTGGGCACAAGTGATAGACTGTTCTTAATGCTGTTAATTCATTAATCCTCTACCTCAAATCAATGCACTGGTTTTGTAATTCCTGTTGTTTTAGATGACACTGTGCAGTGCATGGAACTAGAATCATCATTCTCAGCTCCTTAATGTTAAACTCTGAATAGAAAAAAAAAGTGCTTAGAGAGAATATTTTCTCAGTCAACTTTTAATAATTATTTTAAGCAGCATCTTTATCAACAGTCATCATCTAATAAAATTGTTTTGCCTTTTCAATTTAGAATTGTCTGGGAATTATCCATCCCACTGTGCCTTCTGATATGCTTTGACTCTGTTTCACTTTGTATTGTAGCTGAGTCCAAAGCAAGAAGGAAGGTGCGCACAGCCAGAATGTTGTTGCAGGGCACACATCAGGGAGCAAGGTTGCTTGGTAAAGTCAAGGGCTGAGGCATTGGCACACATGAAAGTGTTGGTTTTGGTTAAAGGAAAACCGATCTGTCGTTAGACCAGGTCTTAACTCTTAGAAAGTATGAAGGGAATGAGAGATACCTTATCTCGTGTAATCTTCCACAAGAGCGTGATGCGTAAAGAATGGAGACCTTTTGTCAAGTTTCGCAAATGTAAATATTTCTGTCTTTGGTTAATGTTAGTAGAACTTGTCAGGTCTGCAGACACTGATCTAGGTACAGATGGTGTTTGGCTCTGAAGCCTACGCTCCTACCAACACTGGCCTCACCCCTGACAGCTCATTGCCCGGTGTCCCAGCTGTACATAGTTCTCAGTTTACCCGAATATAGCATTTCTTTAACAACATGAAGTCTTCAAACGGAAGCATACAAGTTCTGTGCAGTTGAAGTATATAGAAACTATGCAGTCTTGTAGTAAGTACTTCTCAGTTAGGTGTTGTGTGGGAATTTAAGGACTCTGCTGGGTTTCAGTGGCCATTTTTAGTGGACCGTGTAGGCCAGGTCTCAGGTGTATTAGAAACACGTATCAGGGTGAAATGGACAGTTCAGATTGTGGGTCAGGATTTGCCTCTCCTCTCTCCTACCGGTCAGGAAGCACTACGGTGTTAAGTCCTGGCTACTGATGGACATGAGCTTGACCACAGCCCTCAAGTCAGGATGGAGGTGGGTGGGACAGAAGGTTAAGAGGCTCTCCTTGGAGGAGTGGAATATCTCCATTCTCTCTCACATCGCTCTGACTCTTGTAGCTGGGAGAACTGGGAAGTGTGGGCAGGGATTCATATCTGGGACCCAGGATTCTTCTCACAGCATTTCTTCACTGCTGCCCAACATTCTCTCATGATTAGAGAGTCCCCAACTCGCCACTCTGGCTCTAGAACCTCAGCCACTCACGTGAACTCAGTTTCTCTTAGCTGACAGTTCGCTCTCAAGCAGTCTGTCTGGATTGTCTTTTGTGTTTGAACCTACAGCTCCTCCTCCCTGGTCCTTCCTCCCCTCTTCCACCAGGATTGGCCAAACAAGCTGAAGCATATGAATACCCTGGAGTGATGGCCAGGTGTGAACTGACCATATGGGCAACTCTGATCGGTGTGACTATGCAACAGAATTAAGTTAAAATTAAAGGAGTCACACACACACACACACACACACACACACACACCACATACATATCCAGATTACAGCTGGGAAAATATGTTTACTAATTAGTATTCATAATCAATTTTAATCTAATTTGGAGAATTATGTGTTTGTAGAGTTAGTTATATAAGTTGTTTATTTTAATGTTTATTTTTGAGAGAGAGAGACAGAGTGCAAGTGAGAGAGGGAGACACAGAATCTGAAGCAGGATCCAGGCTTTGAGCTGTCAGCACAGAGCCCAATGTGGTGGGGCTTGAACTCACGACCATGAGATCATGACTTGAACTGAAGTCGATGCTTAAGTGACTGAGCCACCCAGGCGCCCCTATATAAGTTATTTTTAAACTGACATAAAATTCTAAAGACCCTAACATTCTTTGTAGCTTTTTTTCCCCTAAAACTTTCCTCTTCACTTTCATCTCTGTCCCAGTGATGACATTGGACCCAGTAAGGCACCCCCCTCCCCCCGCCTCTCCTTCTGTCCATTTAATTGTAGCCACTCCTTCGGCTCCTGCCCAGGTTTCAATGTGATTAGAAATTACTAAAGCCACCATGCCCAGGGAGAAGGGGTAGGTGCAGGTTTTTACCCACCAGCTCATTCCCGTCTCTCTGAAATCCTCTTTGACAGTTGCTGAGAGCATAATCTTGAGCAGGGATTCCTCTCCAATAGGAACAAAATGTGCTGCCTCATAAAATGAAGGAAATAGTATGGAGGACATAGTGTGTGGGGGGGAGAAAGACTGCAGTACCAACAGCCCTTGATCCTTTGACTGTCAGAAGCTCGGGATGAGTTATCATCTATGACAGATAGCTCTCAAAGTGCTACACTTAAAGGGATGAACTTGCTTGGTGGTGAGCTGGTCTGTCCCTACGGGGATTCCAGCCTACTCTGGACCCATCGCACTTCCAACAGGAACATGGTATGAGCCACAAATGCCAACCGTAGATGTACTTGTAACTTTTCTAATAGCCACAGTAAAAACAGTAGAAACAGGTGAAATTCATCTCAATAATATATCTTAACTGTTTCCAAAAGATCATTTCAAAATGTAATCAACATGAAAAATACCAATCAGCTATTTCATGCTCTTAGTTCTCATTCTCAATATTTTAAGATCTAGTGCGGATATTACACTTACAGCTCATCTCAGTTCGGACTCGCCACGCGTTAAGGGCTTGGCAGCCACATGGGACCCATGGCTGCCGTTCTGGAGAGCCTCCCTCTAGACTTTTGGGAAATCAGTGCAGGGTAGGGTGGTATCCTGGTGAGGGTGTATGTCATTTTTCAGTCCCTCCTCTCAGAGATCTTTGTCTGAAGGTTTATGTCAAAGAGGTACCTTGTTATCTAGACTTTACAGTGTCCTTTTGGACACCTCCATAAAGCTGGGTGCCAGCCACACAGGTTTCTGGAACAGTGACAACAATTCTCCCTTTCCCAGCACACTGATTTCACAATCATATTTTCTTTTACTTCTGTTTTTTTTAATATTCCCTTTGATTTTTAAATATTTCCACAAGTCAGAAACTGTTGACTGCCGTCACTTAGACTGGTTCTGATCTTGGCAGTTCTCTCTTTACTCAAAAAGGACTTATCTGGTATATAATCCAAAGTTCAGGAGCACTTTCTTAAGTTTCTGCGCTTCGTTGTGGGAGCCTTTGGATTTTTGCAGCAGCAGAACAATATTATTAATGGTGCATTGGCATTATTGTGACCTGTCTTTCTGACATCTATATGTTCCCGTATGTTTATTAACTTCACTTGTGTTGGTTAAAAGATGAGGTTACTGTCATTGTTTTTCCACAAATGTAAAAATTGAGGCCAAGGGACTGTCCATAACCAGTTCCATCACCGGGGAATCAGACAGCAGTTGCCGGAGGGCATCTCTTCTGCCTGCACGACTTTGTCTGCTCCCTCGTGGCCTCTGAGTCAGGCATGGTTTGTTACAAGGTGCGGGCTGCAAACAAACAGAAAGCATTTGCGTTTTTCTTTTTTAGGCTTTTGATTTCATGTCTCTAAGCCTGGGTTTGGAACAGTATCAGGATTCTGTTTTGCTGTAAATAACAGAAAATGTAGTAATGATGGGCTTGAATAGAGAGGTTTCTCTCTCTGAGAGCTGTTCCAGCGGGAGAATCCTGGGCTGATCAGAGCCAAATATAGCCCCATCCATTCTGTGCAGCCATTCTCATGTCTGCACCGGGAGTGGGAAGAACATAGAATGGCAGAGAGCTATCACCTCGCAAGACTGCTTTTTCTTTTTTCTTTTTTTATGTTTTTTTAAAATTTATTTTTGAGAGACAGAGAGAGACAGCACAAGCAGGGGAGGGTCAGAGAGAGAAAGAGAGATACAGAATCTGAAGCAGGCTCCAGCTCTGAGCTAGCTGTCAGCACAGAGCCCGAAGTGAGGCTCGAACCCACGAACTGTGAGGTCATGACCTAAGCCGAAGCCGGACGCTTAACTGACTGAGTCACCCAGGCGCCCCTGCTTTTTCTTTAGGAAAGCTTACCTCTCCCAGAAAGTTATACCTACATCATGTGGGCCAGAACCGTGTCACATGGTCACCCCTTGGTGGAAGGCAGTCATTGAATCTAGTGCCTTTACCCAGGCCCGCTGCTGCCCTGAGCAAATAATAAAGGAGGAAGAAAGAGAGAGTGTGTTTTGGACAGTGCAGCCAGCTCTGTCATCCACAAGGACAAAGGTCTTTTTCATTAAGTTACTATGGGACCTTCCCTGTGGGACATCGGCTTCCAAGGAATAGTTTTCTTCTTTTGTCCACACACAGAGTTTCTTGTAGCTCTACGTGAGATTTGAAAAAGAAAGAGACCAATGTTAATGTCATAGATTGGACCACTGCACCATGATTAACCTTAGGGGGCTGTTGGGCTAGATGGGAATTATCTGTCCTCTCTTTGCTTTCAACAAATCTAAAATGATTTCAGAATATTAAGTTTATTTTTTAAAAAGTAGGCAAGATTTTCCCTATATCTATGTTCCTTTTTGGTATAAGAAAAGGTGAATACAGATATAAATGATATAGAAAATATAGGAAGACAATTTTTTAAAAAACCACTAAATCTCACCACTGATTTCTTTCTTTTTTTGAACACCACTCCTTCTTAATTTGAAGGTACCATGCTCTTCAGTCTCAGAAGGAACATCTGATAAATTACAGTAAAGTGCCAGCAGGTTCTGTGGTAACCTTTCTGGGAATGATTGGAAATTGCCATCTGGGAATCGGGCTTTGATGGGTTTTCATGCCCCATGGTTCCTGGGTACCTCTAGCATCATTCTAGGTACTCTTCTCCATGTTGTTGGCCCTGCTGAATTGATCTGGTTTAGGTTGGATGCCTCCTTTTCTTCCAGACTACCTAGCGTTGCTTCCAGACTCTTCCCCTACATTGGGGAAGTCTGCAAGGGCTTATACCTTGGAAAGTTATTTTTTGGGTACTGACACCTGGGGCCCTCAAGGAAACCGACACAGGGCCAATGTTAATGGAGTGCCTCTAAGGACCAGAGACTGTAACAGGCTTTTTTTACCTATGTTGTTCAATTATTTCTTCAACTCATTTTACAGACAAATATAATTGAAACTCAGGGCAATTAAGTAGTAAAGACCAGACATCCAGCACTGGACAAAACATGAGTATCAAAGATTAATCTTGGAGATTCTGGCAGTGTAAAATGGAAAGTGGGAAAAAATAATCTGTATTATTTGGACAAATACAATGCAGTTCATCATTAATAATTAAAAAAAAAAGCAAGAGTGAAACTGGTATTCAACCCAGGGTCATCTGAAACCAGACCAACTGTTTTCTATCTCATTTTTCTGTCCTTTCCATAGGCAATTCCAAGGTAATAAATGTTTTGGCCTGGTGAAGAGTGTTGTGGAACACGTGCTCATCCAAATTGCCTTCTGTAAACTAGAGACAGGAATAAATGACAGAAAATCAGATTTTGTCTTGTGTGTGTGTGTGTGTTTGTAAGCTAATTTACCTCCTCGTTTGGCACTGTTATATCTTTGGGTGGGAGACAGCCTAGCCAGGAGATTACGGGATGGGGTTCCAAAGTTAATCTGTCAGTGTTTTTGTCTTGGACCTTCTGGTGAATAATTATGGAACCTTGGGTACCTTGTGTAACCCTGTTTTCTCATCTGTAAAATGGGAATAATCATAATAGCTCTCTCATAGTGCTGCTAGGAGAACTGAATGATACAATCATGCATGTTCTAAGCATAGGACCCTACACAGAGTATCACGCAACAAATGCTAGCCGATTCTTACTCTCATTATTGTTATCAGTATCCTCAGCATCAGATGCCTTGGGGAGGTAGAGCTTAATATACGTATGATGGCTTCCTCCGTGCTGGCCTTACACGGTACGTTATCCATACTCCGTGATGAATGTATACATGTTAAATAAATCAACACTGAGGTGCTTTCATTAGGCCTTTGGATTTATGCCAACAAGCCCAAAAGATCTAGAACAGATTATAAAATCTTTTCATTGACTTTTGTAAGTGAGATACTCCATTTCCTGGACAAAATAAATTTTGTTTTTAGTCCTGTACGTGCTCATGGTATGACTTCGTCTCTGAAAAACATACCCTTTGTTCTGAGTTTTATCGCTAACAAAGGTTCTAGTCCTTGGCACGCACCCAGATATTATTTAATGATGCATAGCAAAGAATAAAACATAATTTGAGCCGCCATCTGTTCATTACCTTTACATTTCTGGCCGTAAGACACGGACGCTGCAGAAACGTACACAATCGCGATGCCGTGTTTTGATTTTCTTCTTTTCTGCTATCTTTGCTAGACTCACTTCGAGCCTTGTTCCTCACCTCCTTTCAATCAATTAAACTGGTGTAATTGGGTTCTAGCCTTGTGAATGTGAAGTGTTCTGTTTTAGTATTATCAGCTAATAGGACTTTATACCCTAACACCAATTTCCTGTTTTCATATCCTCTTCTAACTGTTTGTTGTCAGTGCTCAGGAAGTAATTATTTTAGTTCTCTGACTCACTGTTGTTATTGCCATTTGAAGAATTTTATATTCCAGGCACCTAGCGCTGTCCTTACATGGCGTAGGCACTTAAATACAATTGCTCAATGTTCTTGAATCAAGGACTTTTGCTCCCTTGGGAAGCAGGGCTCTTTCAACTCCTGCATCCCCTGTAGGATGGTTTGAGATGGGTAGCTACAGCCTTCAGTATAGTTCAGATTTAAAAAAAAAAAAAAGCTTTAACCTTCTGTTTTAGTTAGTTCTCAGTTCTTTTCCACAAAACACATGATTAAAAAGCATGATATTAATATTTCTTTTAGTCTTGACAGGTTTAAAATCTGCAATATATGACGTGACATGAGGTGCTTGGACTCTGAAGAACTGTGAATTAGCAAGAGCAGGGAGGCCAAAGGGGGCAAAGATCTCCCTGGATGTGTGAAACCACCGAAAGCTTTGGTCTTGTTGGCAGCGAGGGTGCAGTATTCTGATATGGAGAACCCATTAGCCTTTTAGAAGTGCTGAGTCTGAGGACTGGACCTGCCACCTGTTTATCCTTGAGGTTTGTCAGTATTAGGCAAGGGCTGCAGGTGCTCAGTGGTCCTTTTGGGAGGAGGTAAAGGGATCAGTAGGAGGTAAGGGAGCAAGTGAGGAGTAGGATAGAGTGACAGCCCTGATGGCTCAGAATGTTCTTTCTCCCACCATGGTACCCTGGGGGAAGGGTGCGCCACGCCCACCTGTGCTGCTGGGGAGGGTAATGATGATGATGATGATGCTAATCGTGGCAGCTGGTGAGGGTCTCCTCTCTTTCAGGTGACCTTGAAGACCTTGTAGGTTTGACTTTGCACTTTGCATGTGTAGTATGGTGCCCACATGCTCGTCCTTGCTGAGCTTTCTACTTAACTATGAAGGCCATTATCCTTATCCCTCCCTCTGATGAAGCCTCTTTTTACCCAGCTAAATTACTACATGATCCCAGAGCCAAAACCACCCTTTATTTTTTTCAGGTTGATTTATTTATTTTGTGCGAGAGAGGGAGAGAGGGAGAGAGAGAGAGAGAGAGAAAGAGAGAGAGAGAGAGAATATGAGAATCCCAAGCAGGCTCTGCACTAACATTCTGTACTAACTCCACATAGTTACTGCAGAGCAGAGACACGGGGCTTGAGCCCACGAACTGTGAGATTACAAACTGAGCCAAAATCAAGGGTCAGATGCTTAACCAAGTGAGCTACCCAGGTGCCCCCAAGACCGTTTTCTAAAAAGGTTTGGTGAGGTACCATCGAGGGAGCAGTTGGTGTCTGCACGTACTCTCCCCTCACTTCCCTCCCCCTCCCTTATCACACTGCTGGATTCAGTTCACTTACTTCATGATGCCTGTTGTGTTAAGTCATTTGCCAGCAAACATTTCAAGGATGGAAGAAAGTATGTGACCTTTCTCCCTTCAACTAGATAAGTAGCTTAAAATGTTTTCTGTATTCAGCTGAGTTTATAGGTTTCAAGATGATAAATGTTTATATTCATCTTTAGATTATATGGGTCAGTAGAGTAGAAGCCAATTTCCCCTCTTGTAGATAATCACTTTTTAAAAAAAAGGGTATTTATTTTCAGAGAGAGAGAGAGAGAGAATGAGTGGAGGAGGGGCAGAGAGAGAGAGGAAGAGAGAGAGAGAGAAAGAATTCCCAGCAGGCCCCATGCTGAGAGAGCAGAGCCTGATATGGGGCTTGAATTTGTGAATCTCAAGATCATGTCTTGAGTCAAAATCAAGAATTGGACTCTTAACCAACTGAACTTAGCAGTTGCCCCAATAATCACTTTTTAAGATCTCTGTGTTTGCACAAAGTCATCCCAATAATTTATAGGAAGAAAATATAGCCACATTATCCACATCAAGAGGAATATATGTTAACTATGTCACTTTGTTATTTTGGTAGATTACATTCCATTTCCCTCATGCTTTTTAAAAAGTAAAGGTAAATCAGAATCTATTTTCTTTTACCAAATATAAACAACATTGTGAGCTTAGTGCTTCTAGAACCCTCACTGTTCTTAACAATTAGATCCTCTTGTATTCACATGGCTTCAGCTTTCTGGCTGTGACTGCTTTTTCTCCTGTTTTATGTCTGATTTGATACCAAGCCAAGTCAAGTCCCTTGAGAATGACAGTAGTATAAAAGGGAAGTCCCAGGAGTTATAAATTGAGTGAGTCAATAGTTATCACTTTTTAATTACAACTGTAATTGTAATTTTTTACCTTAATAACCAGGATTCATGGTCTCACTGCTTCCAAGAATGAAGAGGTGGGCACAAAATGTAATGAGCAGCAGCCAAAAGTTTGAGTATAAGATCAGAAAGGAAGAATAGTATGAAAGCTCTCTTTACAGAGAGGGGACATTTGAAAGTGAATGCCCATGACTATAGGCAAGGGACTTTGTTTTATAAGGTTCTGATCAGCACCCCACCCCCCTGTCCCCCTTGTTCCTTTGCAGGTCCTACCCTTATTGGCTTGATAATTTTAGGTGCTGGGTTGTCCATTCCTGATTGGCTCGTTTCCATTGTATGAAGGGTGGTCTATGACCATACCTTCCTTGTAGGTCATACTTTAACAGGTCTTCTACTTACTTTTAGTTAGGTTTTTTTTTTTTAATTCCTGAGAGGAACCTGAGTGGGAGTGGGTGGTGTCTGTTACATTGTTAAGAGGAACTTTACGCCTGAGGGGTTTGCTGTGGTCAGACACTAAGCATTGTTCCAAAATAGTGCTTTTCCCACCCAGACCTCAGGTCCTAACCTTTCCCTCTCTGCCTACTGAATCCCATATTTTCTCTTAATAATATTACATATTAAATGTCCACTTTGAATGTTCTCTCTTCTTATTTATTCCTGTTTAGAGCTTCATATTCTCAAGGAGCAAAGAATGAAATTTATCAAATTGTTTATGACTCCACATTTACTCTAAATAAAAGTCCTGTATAGTGTTGGGATTTGAGCAGTGAAGAACGGGAACAGTCTCCAGATTTAGAAACTCTAATCACTGTCTGCCAATTGATTTGTCTTTCTTTCCCTTTAATTCT